>CM076983.1:17934566-17937066 GCA_039105355.1 Benthosema pterotum | reverse complement strand
CCAAATGGACCCGCTAGGGTCCATTTGGTTCACATTTGTACACTCTAGGGAAAAAAAATGAAATGGGTGGAATTCCCATTTAAGAGGCGTCCCCGCACTTCTAAAAGTACCACTACAACACTGACTATTACTATGGTTTACCTTGCATTGTTTGTGTTTATACCTACAGTATTCCTCCTGTGTAGATGCAATAGGATGATGGTGGAGTGATGAACCATAGTTTGCGTACTACACAGTACACACTTCTCTACATAGTGGAGACGGCCTGTTGAAGAAGATGACCATGGACCCCTCCAGCCCTGAGACCCAGAGCATGACCTCTGACCCCCACGGCAACCTGCAGGTCAGCCATGAGGGGCAGTTGTTGGAAGAACGTCACAGAGGTACACCAAGCTGCTTTTTATTTTCTTTTTCCCTCCTTTGATTTCATTTGATCTGATTTTACAGTATACTTATAGGTCCCAACCTGTGCACTAAAAGCAGACAAACATGTATAGGTAACATGTCACATGTAAGGTATATTGAATGATTTGGCTTATTATTATTAAGTTAAGCGGTCACTATCGTCAGTCAGCAGTTGTTGGTCGTCCCTCGAAGTTCACAGATTTGTGAGGTAATTAATTAAGAGATCTCTATACGTAAGTATCTCTTTTAGGTACTGTATATCACCAGGGGTGTAGTGGAGGGGGGACGCAAGGGGACGGCTTTTATGTATACAATAATGTAAACAATGCATTGTAAACAATCTTTCTCAATATGCTATACTTGTTTAATAGCATGTCTGTGTGTGTTGCGCAGGTGTACGCAAATGTGCATGCAAATGCAAGTATGCATGCATGCACGTGTCTTAAAGGGGAATTGATAAAACATGATAAAAAAGTTCCCCCAGCGTCTTAGAAATGGAGGTCTGAAAAAAATCATTAGCACGGTGAAATACATCTTGATGACATCATCAAGATGTTTTTCACCATGTTAATGAGTTTCCTTTTTTTCTGAGAGTGTACAAATGGAACCAAATGGACCTGCTAGGGTCCATTTGGTTCACATTTGTACACTCTCAGGGGAAAAAATAAATAAAGTGGGTCGAATAATACGAGGCATCCCCCCACTTCTAAAAGTCCCACTACAACACTGTATATGACGGTATCAGTATTCCCCCACTGCCCTCACACCACCGCCCTCACCACACAGCCTCACCACCGCCCTTGGTGTTACCGGTTTTACCGGTAACACCAAGTCACCAGGTGTTGTAATCAAGCCAATAAAACTCTTTTCACCATTTTATCTCCCCCAAGATCAACAATGCAAGTGACTGAAGTGAAAGTGTGAACTGTGAAATCGACACATTGTCAGGGCCGGAACTAGGCCTGGGCATGGGGAGCCTTCTTTTAATCAGTTTCAAACAAGCCGGGCCTTGGTGCACATGCTGTTGGCCTGTTGCATTGCAGAGCATGTGCATGTGCATATTGCTTTTTTCGCCCCGATCGCCGAATGCGCCTTTAAAAACATGATTTGAGTGCAATACACATATTAACAGTCAGATAACGTGATCAGTGCCGTCACTATGTCTAAATGCAAGGGCAACCAAATATGGTGAGCCTGTGCATAGTCTAGAACAGTGTTTTTCAACCTTTTTGATACCAGGGCCCACCATTTATTCAGCATTTGAGCCCCACAGAGTCCAAAACTAAAGATTTCCTTTGCTTCTGTCCATGACCATTAATCTTCTAGTTGTAAAAATGAAACCAAATGGACTCGCAAGGGTCCATTTGGTTTCATTTTTACGTTCTCAAGAGTTACATCTGGTCAACAAACTTAGCGGGGACCACCTGGAACCCTCTCGGACCACCGGTGGTCCCCGGACCACTGGTTGAAAACCACTGGTCTAGAACAAAACACAAGTTATGGAAAATGGCTTGTCAACATTTGGATTGAATACTTTATTAACATAGCAAAAAAGTGCCACCCACTCAGTTTTACAAAAGAATGCTCAAAGGGGGATAATCCAAATAAGCTCTGGGCGCTTGTTTTCTGTAAGGTCCAGTGTGCGGTCCAGCGCGTTTAACAGGAAACTCTACCATATAATTTCATTCAAAGCACATCCAGTGTTCAGGCAGGGACTGTGGTCTGTTGGCGGCTTACATGTTCCGATCAACCCAGTCTCATGAGGTTTAGGCGAATATGCACGGAAGCCGACCATGAGCATTGTGAAGAGCCACTGAGCGAGGCGCTAGCCGAGCGAATTGTCGCACTGAGCATTGCGATGGTCGGCAGAGATGACTCAGCCGTGTCCGAGTTGTGATGTGTTAGGGACAGAATAGTAAATATTATAAAACCCAAACTGCCCCACCCCCAACTAGCCACTTCCGTGTTTGTCAAAACCACGTCCAAGTACATATTCACGGATTTTGGCTCTAACTAGTAGTGTATGCACGCAATTCCGTAGGGGGCATTCCGTGCATAGTGTACTACTATCTTTGAGATCGGGCTGGTTCCGATG
>CM076983.1:17879566-17929566 GCA_039105355.1 Benthosema pterotum | reverse complement strand
GTGCAAGTCGAGGGCAGGACCTGCCAGACTGTTTCAGCACAGGACATCCCAGAAAAAAACAGCAAAAGTGATTTTCTTGCGAAAATCATTAATGTCCCTTAATAGCAAGATGAATGCTAAGATGAAACCGCATGCATTCAAAACTGGGGGCATTATAAGGATGGGAATCCATATTTGGATCCTGTACAGCATTCAAAAAACTTAGGTCAGGCCTAAATGGGTTAAAGCTCAGTTTCCTGTTCTATGATCCTCACAAGGCTGTCGTAGGAAAATGAGAAAGCAAATCAATTGAGTTTAGAAAGTAAAACAATTAGTTCCATTCTTGGTGTGTGCAATATACCGGAGGGCCATTTCTAAGTAATTAACACATTGGCTACGACCGCGCGTTCGTCTTTTTCTGCCCCATGCCACGGCTCAAGCCAGTGCAATCGGTAAAAAAAACTTATTTTGAAGCGTCAGATCTAAACAGGATGTGCGATGACGTCATGCTGTTTCTGGTGTCTTGACTAACCTGTCCTTTCACGATCTGAGCAAAAAGTTCCGTGTCAAAAGTCAGGAAGTAACGTCTAGCCCTTGTTGATTTACCCGTGCGCCCACGACATTCAGGGGCAGATTCTCAGGAGATTCTTTTGAATGCATTGGATTGAATGGGTGCGAATGGGACAAGCAAAAAAAGTTGTCGCGGCAATTCTGTTCCAAATGAAAGTCAGCAACGGGATCTTTAACAGACGATGGAGACGGGAGTTAAATGCCATCCCGCGGGCTGAAGATAATCCGTTCGCGGGCCTGATTTTCCACAATTCCATACTGGATTTGGGAAACAAAAGTCAACCATACAGATACCGGACGACCACCTGTTCAAAACCCCTGCTGTATGTGGTTTACACCAAGACAATATTGCCTTCGTAAAATTAAATGTAGGGCAAGTGATTTGAAATTCATTGTGTAGTACCAGGTGCACTAGGGGCGCCCAAGAGTAGCTACACTATGTGAACGTGCTGCTCGATCCTGATTGGAGGAGAATTCACCCTCCACCTGGGGAACTTTTATTAGCTCCTCTGCTAACGTGGGGGAGGGGGAAACTCCATATATGGTCTGCACACCTTATAATAGAGCATTTTAACAGTTTTTTTTTTGGGGGGGGGGGGGGATATCTGACAAAAGTGAAATCACTTCCCCTACCTTTAAAAACGATTCATAAAAAACCTGGTCAAACTTGGTTTGAGATAAACCACACCCAAGAGACTTTCCTCATGGTATTTCCCCCCTCTCCTCTCTCCCCTATGCAGGCTGCAGGTCCCAGCTGGTGTCCCTGGCAGCCGTGGTGGCCTCCCTGAGTGGCCTGATCCTGGGCTATGAGATGGGCATCACGTCGGGGGTCCTCCTGCAGCTGCGGGGGGCCCTGGGCCTGAGCTGCAGAGAGCAGGAGCTGCTGGTCAGCTCCCTGCTGCTGGGAGCCCTGCTGGTGTGTCTGGCCAGCGGCTGGCTGCTGGACCGCTACGGCCGCAAGGCCTCCATGCTGCTCAGCGCCGGACTGGTTAGTATATGTACAGGGCTTGACACTAACACTTGCCCACTTGCCCGGGGCAAGTAAAAAAATGGTGGGGCAAGTGAAGACTGCTACCTGGTTGCCCGATCGGGCAAGTGTGCAACATAGTGCACTATAACACAACACAAGATAAATTTGTCTTGAAGGCAGTCATTGCACTCTGCCTCTGTGTCTTTCACTGCTTTCTAGCTGTCCACAATTCCAGGCTGGATTTGGGAAACAAATCAGGCAAATTAACATACACATAAAAAAAACCTAATCTTCTACATTCTCTAGTTGTGTAGACCTGGGCTAATTAAGATGATGAATTTTAACTCTTGAGAGTGTAAAAATGAAACCAAATGGACCCGCAAGGGTCCATTTGGTTTCATTTTTACGTTCTCAAGAGTTACATCTGGTTAACTAACTTAACTGGGGACCACCTGGAACCCTCTCAAGGATATATTTTGGGGGGGCAAGTGACCATGACCTGAGGGCAAGTAGAACCTGACTTGCACTTGCCCGATGGGCAAGTGCCTCGGAGACCTTAGTGTCAACCCCTTAGTGTACTTACCAGGGGTGTAGTGGAGGTGGGATCACATCTAAAATATTTTTGGACCAAAAGTAGGCCTATGTTTTTTTGTCAATATGCTATACTTTTAATAGCGTGTCTGTGTGTGTTGCGCAGGTGCACGCAAATGCGCATGCAAATGCAAGTGTGCATGCACGTGTCTTAAAGGGGGAATTCTACTCATTTTCAATATCTTACTATGTCTTTAATATACCTTAGAGAATGATTTTCCTTTTTTCTGAGAGTGTACAAATGTGAACCAAATTGACCCGCTAGGGTCCATTTGGACCCTTGTGGGAAAACCAAATGGACCCTTGCGGGTCCATTTGGTTTCATGTTTACGCTCTCAAGAGTTAAAATATTCATCATCTGAATTAGCCAGAGAATGTAAAAGAATGGTCATTTTTGATCTGTTATCCTGTTTTGTTTGTAAAGTCCAGCCTGGAATTGTGTATAAAAGCAAAATAAATCTTTAGTTTTGGGTCTGTGGGGCTAAAATGTCACCAAATGGTGGTCCTCTGCAGCTCAAATACTAAATAAATTGAGGGCCCTGCTGTCAAAATGGTTGGTCTTACTCTTACTTTTATCTTGAAATTAGAAATTACGCAGACTTTAGTTCAGCCTTTAGCCTTGGCCCTCCACAATATATTCTGTATCTCATTTGTCCCCTTGGGAAAAATAATTGCCCACCCCTCATATATACATACATACATACTAGATACAATTCAGATACAATGCAAATTTCTTAACATAGTCCTTCTGCTGCTATACATCCAGGTGGTAGGGGGCAGCGTGGTGCTGAGTGCTGTCACCCCTCTGTGGGCCCTGGCGTTGGGTCGGACCCTGGTGGGTGGCGGCACGGCGCTGTCGGGTACGGCTGCGTGTCTCTACATCGCTGAGATCTCGCCGCGGGAGCGGCGGGGCCTGCTGGTCACGCTGTACGAGCTGATGGTGGTGGTGGGGGTCCTGGCCGGGTTCGGATGCGGGTACGCCTTCGGAGCCCTGCCCCACGGGTGGAAGTACGTCTTCGGACTGGTCATACCTCCGGCCCTGCTGCAGGTTAGTGAAGGATGGGGAGCAGGGGTGGATCTAGGCATGGGCTTGGGGGAGGGGCAATGCCCCCCCTAAATGCCCAGTCTTCCCCACCAAACATGACGGCGTGCAAAACAACCCAAGATATTTCAAATTAAAGTGCTTATATTTAAAATTATTTCAAACACTACTACTGCTACTAACTAACTACAGCTGTGTCACCACTCTAAACCAACAGCATTTCATCATTGAAAACAGAAAACTCTCTGAGTCAGACCTTTAGCTTTATGCATGCTGCGTGTCTGTTGCAACTTCAACAACAACTGATGTTATTATTGATGCTTTACGTGACTAATAGAAGTCCTGTAACCGAAAATGGTATGGGTGCGACTTCATCGCCCCCATACAATTTTCGCCTGCCCTCCCAATTGGGAAATGTTACATCCGCCCCTGGTGCCCCACGATTTTATTAGATTCGTGCACTCGAGCACACACACACACACGCACACGCACACACACACACACACACACACACACACACACACACACACAAAAAATGCTCTACTGGTTCGCTGAGTTCACTTAATCCAGGGTTTATGATTTTGCTTGTTGCTGTTTGTACTGTTTGCACCACAATTTGCAGCTCTAGATGTTTTTATACTCATGAAAGTTTTCAGATCACAATCTGTTTTTTTGGAAATCTCCATTTCTGCCAAGCTTTTGTTTACTAAAAATCCTCCGTAGACATTAGATGCTATGAGCTACTTTTCAGGTGAAGACATTCTCTGCAGGTGATTTATTTTCTAAGTGCTAGAGTTTGGAAGCACGTGATTTTATTAACAGGTTGCACTGCTGCATCCTGCATTATGTGCAAAGCGAAACACAAGTTATGAGTGCTTCTAAATAAAACTCCACTTGGAGAAAATATCACCTGCAGAGGATTGCTTGACAGGCTGATCAAGGTGATAACATGGCCTGCGGTGAATTATTATTCAAGAAAGGTTTGGCAGGTTGAAAGAGGTTAATTCAAGCCTTCCCTACAGCTACCATGTTGATGAGTTTAATGTTGTTTCATGTAAGCAGATGGGAATTCAATAAGAAGGGAGACATTGCAACTCTAGAGGTTCAAATTGCGGCTAATTGTACTGCAGACCGTTTTTATTCCGATTCTCCGGGTGAATGAATGAATGACAATTTTATTAACAAAGATGAGAGTTACAGTACAAGTCAAATACACACTGCTACAATACTGATAACAGCATGGAGAATCATAGTACAATTCAAGTACAACTACAGCAAACTGAAATACTGATTGGACACACTAAGATACACTTATTTACAACAGTGGCTGTGGGGTCGTGATTCGATTCAAACACTTTTTTTTCTTTTTCTATTCTCAATTATTTAAAAAAAATATTTTAAAACAGTTATTTTTTATATAAAAAGGTTCTATATTCAAGTGTCGATTCAGTAAATAGGATTTCATTATGATCTACTCCAGTCTTGTGGCATGAAAGCAGATTACAGCAGATTAAAAATGTAACGGCTTTATTAAATGTGTGAGTGATATGAACACACAAATGTACACAAGAAACTTAAACTTCTGAGTGGTCTGGCTCAGTTACCAGAGCAATACATTCAAGTGAAAACTACTGTAAAATAAAAAAAATAGTAAGCTCAGGCTAGCTGATAGTAAACATGCACATATGCAAAGTATGCAGAAACCCATAATGCATTGCAGAGGTTAATTTCAAAAACTAGGCACAGAGACTAGAGTAAAAACGGGGAAAATGTCGATTTCGAATCGTGGAACAGGAACAGTGATTCTCATTCAAATCAATGTTTTTCCACCCGTATTCCAGGTGGCAGCTCTCCTGCTCCTCCCTCCCAGCCCTCGGTTCCTGGTGGCCCGGGGCAGAGCGGAGCAGGCCCTGGCGGTGCTGCTGAGGCTCCGGGGCGGAGCGGAGAAGGAGGACGTAGCCGTGGAGCTGAGGGACATCGAGGCTTCGCTCAGGGAGGAGTCTCAGCACGGCTTCAGGGAGCTGTTCAGCGCCGAGGCCAACCTGCGCTCACGCCTGCTCACCGGCATCGCTCTGGTCTTCCTACAGCAGGTATGGCAGCATGACGCACCCACATGGACTGTTATGAAGGGAGGATTCCCTGTAGGTTACGTATCAAGCAGCGGATTCCACCATTATCGGTGGATAAGATCGCAGTTGTCAAGTTGTCATCAGCAGGACTTTTCGTCTCAGAATGGCCATGCTCATTGTTCCGAGACGCAAAACCCCTAGACCCCTCCAACCGTAACCCTAAGCCTAAATGCCCGACCCTCAACCTAACCTCACAGACCGTCAGGTCTGTGAGGTTGAGCGGGTCCATTTAGTTCATTCATTCTTACACTCTCAAGAGTTAAAATATTCATCATCTGAATTATCTAAAGTCTACACAACGAAATCTTTAAAAATCACAAAGAAATCTTTAAGTTTTGGGGTCTGAAATTCTGAATAAATTGTGGGCCCTGGCATGAAAAAGGTTGAAAACCACTGGACTATAACATTAATTTATCCATCAATCCATCCATCCAGGTGACCGGCCAGCCCAACGTTCTCTCCTACGCCTCTCCGCTGCTCCGCAGCGTGGGTTTCGACAGCGACTCTGCGGCCGCCCTGGCCTCCACAGGCTTCGGCGTGGTGAAGGTTGCCGGCACGGTGCCGGCGGTGCTGCTGGTGGACCGCCTGGGGCCCAAGAGCTTCCTGTGTGTGGGCGCCGTCACCATGTGCATGTCCCTGACCGCCCTGGGCCTGGTGACCGCCCGCAGCCACACGCACCTCACCAGCCTCTGTCAGAGCGGCAGTGTCAGCCCGGCGTTTGGACAAAACCACACCGCCGCCACCGCCACCGCTAGCCACAGGGGGTGGGATTCGAACGGCACGGCTGTTATCATGGGGAACGATCACACTGGCGTCAATCTGACTGACAGAGCGTTCCTCGGCGCATGGAACGGCAGCAGTGACTCTACTCAGGATCGAGAGCAGCGGTCCATGGTGCAGGGAGGGAACGAGGGAACGCTAAGGAGGACTAACGGAGGAGAGGGCAGCGATGAGGGGGGTGGGATGGTAGCGGAGGTGGAGGAGGAGGAGGAGGAGGAGAAGGGTGGTTTAGGTGGAGGAGGAGGACACGAGAGGACTCCTGTGGTAGAAGTGTCCCAGTCGCTGAAGTGGGTATCGCTGATCAGCCTGCTGGTGTACGTGGCTGCTTTCTCCATCAGTCTGGGCCCTAGTAAGAACACACGCACACACACGCACGCACGCACATACACACACACACACACACATACACACGCACGTACGCACGCACACACACACACACACACACACACACCAGCGGATTCCACTGTTACAGTAGATAAGATCGCAGTTATTAGCTTTCGTCAGCAGGACAATTTCGTCTCAGTATAGTCATGCTCTGCCGACCCATCTTGCAGTCTGTAGATATCATGGATTCTTTCCGTTGATAATGCATAACATGACAACTGCGATTTTATCCACGATAACGGTTGAATCCAAGACACAGGTGGTTGAGCGTCGGGAGATTTAGGCTTAGGGTTACGGTTGGATGGGGCTAGGGTTTTGCTACAAACATAGCTAAACCCTTCTCTAACCCTAACACTAAACCTAACCACAAGCAGATGCATTATCAACGGAAAGCATGACGATACTGAGACGAAACTGTCCTGCTGACGAAAACTAATAACTGCGATCTTATCTACTGATCGGTCGAAGCGGACAGACAGACACACACACACACACGCACGCACGCACGCACACACACACACACACACACACACACACACACACACAAAGCCTAGATTTTTGTTACCGCTAAACCCCTTATCCCTTAACTTCTTTGCCTTTTTAAACTTTTTTTCCACTAGTTAAAATGGCCGCTCCCCAAGCTCACAATGATGTCACTATTCTAAAAAAAGTTTTTTCAAAATAATAAAAAAAGGCAAATAAGTTGGGGATAAGTGGTGGTTTAGTGTGTGATGAAAATGGAGCCCGTAGTCTGCTCTCAATACTGTCAAAACCTGCTCTACCAGTTCACCCGGTTTATTTATAAGGATGCGATGAATCGACAGTTTGCATTGCTGATGGCACTGCAGTGAGGCCCATTGCACATGTTGATCCGCTGTATTTTGGGTATGAAATAGCATTGAGAAGACAAGAGAACTTTGTGTATTTTGGGTATGAAATAGCATTGGGAAGACAAGAAAACTTTCCGAAGCAGAAAACCCTGCAACACTCTGTATTAAAGGAGAATTGCACCCCAAAAGTTTTTTTTTATCTTTATTTGCACTTAATTTGTTAGAAAAAAGTGGTCCAGGTGTTATTTTGTGCTGAAACGAAAGTGAAAGTGAAAGTGAAAGTGTGAGTGTTAACACACTACTGACATGGAGGGGAGACAATATATAGCAGAAAATTGCATTTTGGAGCGATGTATTATCGGTGAACTTGCATTAGACCCATTAGCCCCATTATAAGCCTATTTTGGGAGAGGGGAAACACAGGCATTAAGGAGTGTTTTCACAAAATAACACCTGAACCACTTTTTTCTAACAAATTAAGTGCAAATAAAGATAAAAAAAAAAAAAACTTTTGGTGTGCAATTCTCCTTTAAAAACGTCCTTCCAGGAGCAAGGCTCAGCAGTACAATAGAAAGAAGAAAGTGCTCATGGAATGTCCCACTTTCGGAGCAGACGGCCTTCCACAGTGTTCAGCTCATTGCTGAGGAAAGTCGGCCGTAGTCTGCTCACAAGAAGTAAATAAATACATTAAGGAATTGAAAAGGGAATTGAATGGAATTGAAGAAGAAATTTTCTTCTTTCTATGAGGTAACCTGAGATATGAGATGCGTCCTCGGCAACGTGTAAAGTTACTTCCGCAGTGTAAAGTACCGAAAGCAAAGTGTTTACATGGCCATTTTTATTCTGACTGGAATGAAGTCATTAATTCAGAAGGAATTTCTGCTTGTAAATGGGGTCTGTGCAATGTTGCCAACTGCCAAAATCCGAAATGCACCAGTGGCACTTCCAAAACGCACTATAATGCGCTAGATGCTCGCCTGGAACATACAGATCAAAATGACCATTAATCTTCTACATTCTTTAGTTGTGTAGAGTAAGTTGGACTAATTCACATGATGAATATTTTAACTCTTGAGGGTGTAAAAATGACACCAAATGGATCCGGAAGGGATCGACGAACCGCTGATTTGTTTCCTATTAACTGACCGAGGCGCAGCCGAGGTCAGTTAGTTAGGAAACAAATCACCCGTTCGAAGGGTGTTATCCCGCTTATTACATGGCTTACGTCAGTGGTTTTCAACCAGTGGTCCGAGGACCACCAGTGGTCCTTGAGAGGGTGACGGCAACGGCATGTAAACAACCAAATACGTAGCTAACCAAATGGACCCGCTAACGGCGTGCTGGAACTAAATGCGGAAGCGGGAAGCGCACTGTGGTTTTCAACCAGTGGTCCGAGGACCACCAGTGGTCCTTGAGAGGGTGACGGCAACGGCATGTAAACAACCAAATACGTAGCTAACCAAATGGACCCGCTAACGGCGTGCTGGAACTAAATGCGGAAGCGGGAAGCGCACTGTGGTTTTCAACCAGTGGTCCGAGGACCACCAGTGGTCCTTGAGAGGGTGACGGCAACGGCATGTAAACAACCAAATACGTAGCTAACCAAATGGACCCGCTAACGGCGTGCTGGAACTAAATGCGGAAGCGGGAAGCGCACTGTGGTTTTCAACCAGTGGTCCGAGGACCACCAGTGGTCCTTGAGAGGGTGACGGCAACGGCATGTAAACAACCAAATACGTAGCTAACCAAATGGACCCGCTAACGGCGTGCTGGAACTAAATGCAGAAGCGCAGCGCGGATTGATATGAGCACAGCTGTTTGCACTTTGGGGAACTTGTTTATGCAGCGGTCAAATATAGCGCAGAGCGGTGATTATAGTGTAATATTTGACCGCTCACATGACCAGAACGCTGGCTTCTGATTGGAGCATTCATTCAAGCCATGTAATAAGCATGCATAAGTGAGTGGCATTGTGAGGTTAATGTCATATGATGTTGTTTATTTACTTTTCTGGCTGTCAATGACAGACAGTAGTTTTCTTGCTTTCTTGTTCCTACATAACTTCTGGGTATGTTGATGGTATCACACACATACCCTAGTAGTCTATAGGAAGGTTTTTATGAGGGCTTGTTAGAACCGGCCACACACACACACACACACACACACACACACACACACACACACACACACACACACACACACACACACACACACACACACACACAGTCATATAGTAGGTATCATATGATAAAGTAAATCATATAGCATTTGCATAAAATGCAAATACATGCACAAATTGTGTGTGTGTGTGTGTGTGTGTGTGTGTGTGTGTGTGTGTGTGTGTGTGTGTGTGTGTGTGTGTGTGTGTGTGTGTGTGTGTGTGTGTGTGTGTGCGTGTGTGCGTGCGTGTGTGTGTGTGTCACAGTGGTATACGTGGTCCTCAGTGAGATCTTCCCTACGGGTGTCAGAGGGAAGGCTGTCTCTGTGGTGTCAGCGGTCAACTGGGCCACCAACCTGCTCATGTCCATGACCTTCCTCACAGTAACAGGTACGGATCTAAGCATGGGCATCGGGGGGGCAATGCCCCCCTAAATTGCCCTGACTGCCCCTCCCAACAAACATGATGGCATGTTAAACAACCCAAGATATTTCAAATTAAAGTGCTTATAATTAAAATGATATGAAACACTACTACTGCTACTAACTAACTACAGCTGTGTCACCACTAAACCAACAGCATTTCATCATTGAAAACAGAAAACTCTCTGAGTCAGACCTTTAGCTTTATGCGTGCTGCGTGTCTGTTGCAACTTCAACAACAACTGATGTTATTATTGATGCTTTACTTACCTTTACTTACCTAATAAAAGTCCTGTAACCGAAAATGGTATGGGTGCGACTTCATCGCCTGTGGTGCAAAGCCGCACCCATACCATTTTCACCTCCCCCCTCCCCAATTGGTACACAACACTGTACGGAACACTGTGTGAATGTGTGGAGAATGTCAGTGTTGTTTGTTGCACATTAATCATCAGTTGAAGCAGCTTCTACCTGGCATGTTTAATGCCTGCGATGAGTCATGTGTGGTGTCAGGTTTTAGCGGTGTCCTCCTTATTGTCCAACAATAACCACAGTATAAACACAACACTCACACAACACTCCTCTGACAGGGTGATGACTGCAAGGTGTTTGCACTCAGGTATTTGTATTTGTGCTCATGTATATTCCTTATTTCCAAAACGACTTTGAAACTATGGATGGTGTGGCCTGGTGAGCCTGCAATAACATGCATACGATCTGCTCATTCCAACTTAACAAGATGTTAGTTATAGGTAAAAACTTTTTTTCTAGGACGAAGGTCGAGACGATTCTACTCTGTGACTCTGAAACATGAGAAATAACAAAACAAAACATCACAAAATCTCTCATGCAAGAGCCATCTAAAGGCAAATCTCCCTGTGTTTCTTCAGTAGTCAGATCCAATAGAACACATTTTGTTTCTTCACTAGTCAGATCCAATAGAACACATTTTGTTTCTTCACTAGTCAGATCCAATAGAACACATTTTGTTTCTTCGTTAGTCAGATCCAATAGAACAGTTTGTCGGCCAAAGCTACACCTGATCATGATATCTTCCCAGAGTTAGTAAACTGCTGTTAACCTACTTATCATCATCATAACCTTTATTTCAATTCGGGGTACAATTGAGGGGCATGCCCTCATTTTCAATGTAGCCGAATGTACATAAAATAAAACAAAAAGGAACAGAACAAAACACAATATCAATAAAACAAAACAGAATAAAGCAAAGCAGAATACCAAGACAGAGGTATGCAGTAATTACTTATTACAATTACAAGTGCGAGTAAGGGTCCTGGAAATTATTTCCCTAAATTGACCCAGGGAGGGCAGAGAGGAAAATTTAGTTGTCTTTTGTAGCTCATTCCAGTCAGAGGGAGCACTGACGGAAAAAGCTGTTCTACCTAGGTTTGAATGAGCAAAAGTTACTTATGCCATCCCTAGGGAATCGGAACACATGCATCAGTAAGCAGGAACAGGGGATGGTAATGAAGGACCAGAAGGTTTGCTGTGACATTGTGAAATCCTTGATCTTGACTGCAGTAAAAAAATGATTTTGATAATAATGAAGATCACTGATACAAGGTTATGTTTACCACCTTAAGGGAAATTGAGGCTAATGCATTACAGCGGTGGCGTTGCGGTGCCACGCAGCGAGTGTCTTCCTACTGCGCTCTGTTGTTGTGAGGTGCATATTTTAAGTCAAGCACGAAGACAAGCGAGTTTAATGTTGACTTCCTCCCTACTACGCTCTGTTGTTGTAAGGTGCATCCTTTGCGATAAGCACTATGGCAAGCGATTACACAATCTTAATTGGAACTGTCATGACAAGCAACTCTGCGGTCGGCACAGTGGCTCGTCAACAGTGTTACCAAATTGGCGCATTTGCCGCTATATTTAGCTTTTTTCCAGACCCCCCTAGCGCCAAAATTAGTGAAAAACTCCTGGCGGAAAATCTCCTGCTTTTTTTTGCTGGTGAGTTGGGGTGAAATTGGTTGACAGGCGCCAGAGATAAAACCCTCACCATTTTTTCACCATTTTCCTCCTATGATAGAGTCCTCCTTCCTTCCTAGAAAGGACCGTTGGTAACGGACCCTTTCGGGTCCGTTTGGTTTCATTTTACGATCTCAAGAGTTAAATCATATTTAACCATCTGAATTACCCAATTTTCAAGAATCTACACATTTAGAAAATGTAGAAGAATTGCTATTTCGACCAACATTTAGCCAGTTATTTCTCCTAAATTAGGCTGAGAGACTAATCTCAACATCAAACGGTGGTCCTCCGCGCCTAGAATGCAGAATAAACAGTGGGCCCTGGTATGAAAATGGTTGAAAATTCACTGCTCTAGTGCATTTTGGAAGTGCCACTAGTGCATTTTGGATTTTGGCAGTTGGCAACACTGCTCTTCAAAGCCTAGTGAAAACACGGCAGGGAGATCCCGGAACATGATTCTTTCGTCACCTAGATTAAAACCGTTAATACCTGTCATGATTCATTTCATTTGTGTTTTCAGGGTTTAGCTATGTGTGTCCTCGTCTGGGCAAGCTTAGATTTACTACTACCATAAAAACCTTTATTTATGAAGGGTAGTTTCTTTGAGTGCTTATTCCCAGCAACACACTAGTTCACTGGGAGTGTTTTTTTATGTCTAGTGTATTTGCATTTAAGTTCATAGGGTTAACATAATAACAAAACGCTCTTGAAATTAAATACACGTTACATATTACACTCCAGGATAAAAACAGCAGAAAGATCTAATTCAGGATACAATTCTGTGGCACCTTTTCATATTGTAGATCTATTTTTGCTATGACAGTATATGCAATGTGTATTGTGATTCTCTGGAGTGAGTGTGAAACTATAGTGGTCCTCTTGGAGTGAGTGTGAAACTATAGTGGTCCTCTTGGAGTGAGTGTGGAACTATAGCGGTCCTCTTGGAGTGAGTGTGGAACTATAGTGGTCCTCTGGAGTGAGTGTGGAACTATAGTGGTCCTCTTGGAGTGAGTGTGGAACTATAGTGGTCCTCTGGAGTGAGTGTGGAACTATAGTGGTCCCTCTGGAGTGAGTGTGGAACTATAGCGGTCCTCTGGAGTGAGTGTGGAACTATAGCGGTCCTCTGGAGTGAGTGTGGAACTATAGCGGTCCTCTGGAGTGATTGTGGAATAGTGGCACTCTCCGTATTCATAGTTGTCCACTTCTCATCATTGCTCCTGTTAGATTATATATTTGGCTAACAGTGTTGGGCAGTAACTAATTTTAGATTACATATTACTGTAATATTATTACTTTTGCTCCAAAAAGTAAAGTAACGAGATTACTCTGCAAAAATGGGTAATAAGTAATGCATTACTTTGCAAGTAACGCCAAGTTACTTTTTAAAAATGAGCTTGTTGTTGCATGCAAAAATAGAACAGATTTACAAGCTATCGACAGGTACTGTAACAACAGAGATGTGCACTAGATTGTAGATCCAGTCCACACGCTGCATCCTGCGCACAGTTATGTACACTACAAATCGCTTGCTGCTTTATTTTGTATTTTATTTTTTAAATACAAGACCTCAACTGTCTTTGAAAACAATTGTGAAAAAGTTTAAAAAGTCAAAGAGACAGATTTTGTTGGCTTTGTTTTCAGGTGCAGTTTGTGGGATTGGAGATTATTATTCCAATAAATTGGATTCAGTTCTAAAAAAAGAGCCCTTTTACTCCATAAGGTGGGAGTTGAGAACTTGGGAAAGTAATAACGTAATATGTAATATATTACTCTTCAATTCCAGTAATAAGTAAAGTAATGATATTACTTTGTCTAAGCGGTAAAGAGTAAAGTAAAGAAGTTACTTTCCTAAGTAATATTGACCAACACTGTTGGCTAATGATAATGGCTACTGTTCTCTATTGTTGTTCTCATTGCAGAGAGGATCGGTGTTCCTAACGTAATGTTCCTGTACGCTGCCATGAGTTTTGTTCTACTGGTGTTCGTCATTCTGTGTATACCTGAGACCAAGGGAAGGACCCTGGAGCAGATCTCTAAAGAACTGGCAAAAAAGTGAGTATCACCGTAAGACAGTGGTTTTAGCTTTCTGTATTGTACACGTTTTGGTTCCTTTAGCTAGAAAAATAGCAGAAAAAAATAGCAGATCTACAAGCTCATAGCGTGCCATCGAGTGGCACACTATCGTGGAAAAAATCGTGAAAATGTGGCACGAATCTTTAAATAGGAAATATATTATTTTGGAAGCAAACATGTTTTCAGATGGGGGTCCACAGCCAAATAAAGATAAATCTAGGGTTCCTTGGCATGAAATATGTTGAGCATCACTGACACAGGAACATTATTTTTTCAGAAAAAATAAAATCTAGTACCATGAACTAGAATCTAGTGTCACTAGAATCTAGTGTAAATAAACTAGATTCTCACATTGGAAACTATAATCTAGCGCCAAAAACTAGAATCTAGTGTCAGAAACTAGAATCTAGTGTCAGAAACTAGAATCTAGCATCAGAAACTAGAATTTAGTGTCAGAAACTAGAATCTGGCGTCGGAAACTAGAATCTAGCATCAGAAACTAAAAGCTAGTGCGGGAAACTAAGTTGCAGAAGCAAGTATCAGGAACTAGAATTTGGTGCCGGAAACTAGAAACTAATTTCAGAGACTAGAATCTGGTGTTAAAAACTAGAAACTAGTGCCAGAGACTAGAATCTAGTGTCAGAAACTAGAATCTAGTCAGGACAAAACAGGTTAAACCAGTGGTCTGAGGACCACTGGTCTTGAATTGCTGGTGTATGTAGCAAAGATAGTGTAGTCAATAAGAACACACTCATTCATAGATTATATCTTTGTACATTTAAAAACAAACAATCTGCTATAGTGCTGTGCAAGCAGACTGCTTTGTGAGGAAACCCTGAGGCTATCCAGATTTGTCTGTACAAATCCATATAAGTAAACTCTTATGGAATGCCATGTCTGCATGCATGTCTGCATGCATGTGACTCTGATCAGGGGCGGATTGGCCATCTGGAGTACAGGGAGTTTTCCCGGTTGGCCTGGACAAGATCCAAAATGCACTAGTGGCACTTCCAAAATGCACTAGAATGTGCTAGATGCTCGCCTGGACCATACAGATCAGAATGACCCCCCCCCCCCAGGGTGGCCTGGCAGGGTGGCCTGGCAGGGTGGCCTGGCAGGGTGGCCTGGCAGGGTGCCCCCCCCCCCCCCCCTGCCAATCCGCCCCTGACTCTGATAGTGTAAGTCAGCCTCAGTCAAACAGGCTCCACAAGTTCACCAAGTTCGGTTAAGTCCATGATCGATGACAAACTGATTTTGCACTGCCGATTGTCCTGCTGACTAGTGCACATACTTACTTTATGTATGCCCCTGTGAGGGCTCATGTTACAGCCTAGGCCCTAGTCTAAGGACATTTTATGCTTGCATTATTATGCCCCAACATGACCTCATGTACGGTAGTCTAGTCTAAGGGCACTTTAATGTTTGCTTTATGTACAGTATGACCCCTTAGCCTGTTAGTTCAAACCCACAATCCAATACTTTTTTTTTCTTTTTAAAAAACAAACTATATATACTGTATATATTCAATTTCCATCTATAATTGATTATCAGCGCCTCCATTCCATTTCCCTTCTATTATAATGTTAGCCTGGCTAAAGCCAGATGCAAATCAAAAAATGAAGAATTGCCTGCCGGGATATTAGCCTGGTTTATTACCCATGACTGTCATAATGTAACAATATCAACGCCACTTTTCTATTATAATATATGTAACATCAGCGCCACTATTCCAATTCTCAACATTTGTTTTAATGGGTAGATCTCGTTCAGCTTGGCATTTTTAAAGTAGCTCTCTATTCAAAAACAGGTGTGGGTTGTTTTACGCTATTGGTGATAACCGATGAAGTTAATACACGGTGGTGCACTCACAACATGAGGGGGGTTTTAGTTGTCCTCCTCGCCCCAATAAATGTCCTTGTAAACTAAGCAACAATAAATGTCCTTGTAAACTAAGCAATCACTTTTTTTTGCAACCACTCCCATTCTATGCTACAGATGGCAATCATCTCAGATTCTTACCCTCAATGTACGCTTTTCTGGCAGACCAGGCATTTACACTGGCCGACAGTAGGCACTGTGAGGTCTATATATATTTTTTTTTTTGCAAGGAGGGGAGGAGTACGATTATGTCTTCACAACATCCGGTTTCGGGGATCTGGCACTTCAAAATAAGGGTTACAATGGGGAAACCTTGGCATAGAACAGGTCGTGCAGTGGGTTAATAGCTTGAGCAATGAGTAAAATGTGAACATTTGGCACCAAGAAGAAGTCACAGCTTTACACTTAAAGGGGAATTCCACCCATTTTCATTTTTTTTTCTGAGAGTGTACAAATAGAACCCCAACGGGTTCATTTGGTTCCATTTGTACGCCCTCAGAAAAAAGAAGCGTCCAAAGAAATCCATTAACATTCTGAAAATACATTGTGATGATGTCATCAAGATGTTTCTTGAAGACCTCCTTTCTTCAGACCTCCATTTCTTGGGAACACAGAATGGGGGAACTTTTTTTTTATCATGTCCACCCAACACCTTGAAGGTACATCAATGACATAGTAAAATGTTGAAAATGGGTGGAAGTCCTCTTTAATATTCCTCTCTCTCCCCCTCTCATCCTAGGAAACACTTTGAGGTGAGGTTCTGTAAGGGGATCCGGAACCTGTTCAGCAGCACCAACACGTCCACAGAGACCGTCCACAACGCCCTACCCTCGGAAACCACCACCACCTCCCACCCTACAGAGAAGAGCTCCCACTGAGGGAGAAACCACCACCACCTCCCACCCTACAGAGAAGAGCTCCCACTGAAACCACCACCACCACCTCCCACCCTACAGAGAAGAGCTCCCACTGAAACCACCACCACCACCTCCCACCCTACAGAGAAGAGCTCCCACTGAAACCACCACCACCTCCCACCCTACAGAGAAGAGCTCCCACTGAGGGTGAAACCATCACCACCTCCCACCCTACAGAGAAGAGCTCCCACTGAAACCACCACCACCTCCCACCCTACAGAGAAGAGCTCCCACTGAAACCACCACCACCTCCCACCCTACAGAGAAGAGCTCCCACTGAGGGTGAAACCACCACCACCTCCCACCCTACAGAGAAGAGCTCCCACTGAAACCACCACCACCTCCCACCCTACAGAGAAGAGCTCCCACTGAGGGTGAAACCACCACCACCACCTCCCACCCTACAGAGAAGAGCTCCCACTGAGGGTGAAACCACCACCACCTCCCACCCTACAGAGAAGAGCTCCCACTGAAACCACCACCACCTCCCACCCTACAGAGAAGAGCTCCCACTGAAACCACCACCACCTCCCACCCTACAGAGAAGAGCTCCCACTGAAACCACCACCACCTCCCACCCTACAGAGAAGAGCTCCCACTGAAACCACCACCACCACCTCCCACCCTACAGAGAAGAGCTCCCACTGAAACCACCACCACCACCACCTCCCACCCTACAGAGAAGAGCTCCCACTGAAACCACCACCACCTCCCACCCTACAGAGAAGAGCTTACACTGAAACCACCACCACCTCCCACCCTACAGAGAAGAGCTCCCACTGAAACCACCACCACCTCCCACCCTACAGAGAAGAGCTCCCACTGAAACCACCACCACCACCTCCCACCCTACAGAGAAGAGCTCCCACTGAAACCACCACCACCACCTCCCACCCTACAGAGAAGAGCTCCCACTGAGGGTGAAACCACCACCACCACCTCCCACCCTACAGAGAAGAGCTCACACTGAAACCACCACCACCACCTCCCACCCTACAGAGAAGAGCTCCCACTGAAACCACCACCTCCCACACTACAGAGAAGAGCTCCCACTGAAACCACCACCACCACCTTCCACCCTACAGAGAAGAGCTCCCACTGAAACCACCACCACCTCCCACCCTACAGAGAAGAGCTCCCACTGAGGGTGAAACCACCACCACCTCCCACCCTACAGAGAAGAGCTCCCACTGAAACCACCACCACCTCCCACCCTACAGAGAAGAGCTCCCACTGAAACCACCAACACCTCCCACCCTACAGAGAAGAGCTCCCACTGAGGGTGAAACCACCACCACCACCTCCCACCCTACAGAGAAGAGCTCCCACTGAAACCACCACCACCTCCCACCCTACAGAGAAGAGCTCCCACTGAAACCACCACCACCACCTCCCACCCTACAGAGAAGAGCTCCCACTGAGGGTGAAACCACCACCACCTCCCACCCTACAGAGAAGAGCTCCCACTGAAACCACCACCACCTCCCACCCTACAGAGAAGAGCTCCCACTGAAACCACCACCACCTCCCACCCTACAGAGAAGAGCTCCCACTGAGGGTGAAACCACCACCACCTCCCACCCTACAGAGAAGAGCTCCCACTGAAACCACCACCACCTCCCACCCTACAGAGAAGAGCTCCCACTGAAACCACCACCACCACCTCCCACACTACAGAGAAGAGCTCCCACTGAAACCACCACCACCACCTCCCACCCTACAGAGAAGAGCTCCCACTGAAACCACCACCACCTCCCACCCTACAGAGAAGAGCTTACACTGAAACCACCACCACCTCCCACCCTACAGAGAAGAGCTCCCACTGAAACCACCACCACCTCCCACCCTACAGAGAAGAGCTCCCACTGAGGGTGAAACCACCACCACCACCCCCCACCCTACAGAGAAGAGCTCCCACTGAAACCACCACCACCTCCCACCCTACAGAGAAGAGCTCCCACTGAGGGTGAAACCACCACCACCACCTCCCACCCTACAGAGAAGAGCTCACACTGAAACCACCACCACCTCCCACCCTACAGAGAAGAGCTCCCACTGAAACCACCACCACCTCCCACCCTACAGAGAAGAGCTCCCACTGAGGGTGAAACCACCACCACCACCTCCCACCCTACAGAGAAGAGCTCACACTGAAACCACCACCACCTCCCACCCTACAGAGAAGAGCTCCCACTGAAACCACCACCACCTCCCACCCTACAGAGAAGAGCTCCCACTGAAACCACCACCACCTCCCACCCTACAGAGAAGAGCTCCCACTGAGGGTGAAACCACCACCACCACCTCCCACCCTACAGAGAAGAGCTCCCACTGAAACCACCACCACCTCCCACCCTACAGAGAAGAGCTCCCACTGAGGGCCGGGGAACAGGGACAGTACATTACCACGGCGACTGACAAGTTAGGACCCCATAATACTAAGTGTGTGATGTGCACGATGCACCCTCCCACCCATCCTATGTCAAGACATTTCTCCTCCTCCTCCTGCTGCTTGACGTTTTTTTTTCTGCATAGCGGTTCAGCTGAGGAGGAAACGGACAAGATGGGTGGAGAACATGGTACCCTGGCAGGAATGGAAGGATGGAGTGAAACTCCAACTGTTAATAAACTGTCAATGAAACGTCATTAACTGAGAATAAACGGCTCAGGACGGAGTCATTCCTGCGTGTTGAAAGGGACGGGGAGGCTAAGAAAGAGTAGATTTATTTTATTTTATTTTTCATTCTCATTCTCTAACAAGAGATTCTAATGTCGAAGAGACAAGCCTTCATTTCTCCAAGATTTGTGTTCTCTGTTGAACACCGCTAACTCCAGTGGGAAAAAAAAACAACAAAAAAAAACGCTGCTACCAGAATGGTAGTTGGGAGCTAAGATGCACATTATGATAAAGACATTATTGCTGCTTAATCCAATCGATTCACTTTAAAAATCAAATACTTAACCCAATGACGTACATGTCAGTTTCTAAACACTTTGCTCAACTCTCTAGAAATCTCCCAGCTTGAATTGATGAATCTGTGTGGAAACAAGAGCTTGAAAATGAATTGTTTCCAAAGCTCTATTCATATTACTGTAGGTTTGAACAACTACCTTGCATTTAGAAATCCCCAAGGTTGGTACTGTAGGTGAAGAATTCTTTGATTGTCTAGTTAGTAGTATCATGTAAGACTACATGTACACCAGATTGTATGTTTTTGTTTACCAAGGTAACGGTTTGCAGACATTTCACAGGTTATGCAGTTGGATCCTAAACCATTTTCACATTCTTTCAAGCAGTTTAATGTTGTTTTTATCTGCTGCTCACGGTAATACACTTGAATGTATGTTATGTACCAATGCAAATCTCTGTCAGACCTACTTCGAACATCTAAAATAGTAATTTCAAGTATCCACACAATTAGAAAATGGAGAATAATTGTTATTTTGACCGAACGTTTTGTCAGTTCTCTTTTCCAATTAAATAAATACAGAATATTTCACACAACAGAAACGGCTCCTGTCGCAGGATGATGATGTCACATGTGATCAAGCTCTATGGAATATATGGATGAACATGCTCATGTGCCATCATCATCCTGCGACCGGAGAACATCCTATTGAGTGAAAGATTCTCTATTTATGAAAGAAATAAAGTATTGAAGGTGTTTTTATCTGCATGTTTTAGTTACAGAAGTCAAGTATACTGTTTTAAGGCATATTTGTCTTATTAGCCAGGGATCCTTTTAAACACTATAACAGTAAGTAACACCATCACTACTATTTCAAAGTCAAACTTTCTTGGGGGCCTTGAAATGGATTTTTTTTTATGCGTAGATCTTGTTGAGCCGGTCATTATGAAATTAGCTCTCAAGTCAAAAAAGTGTGGGCACCCCTGGTCTAACAGAAGGTTTTAACAGCAGGCGATGGACAAACGACATCGGCCGACATCCATTATTTATCTGAGAGAAAAAAGTGGGAATAAATTTCACAAGAGTAAATGGGACTAAAAGACTACATATGCCTTATTGAAAATACTAAGACTAAAACTGAATGAAAATATTCTCAAAAAACACTGGGGGCAACGTCGGCCGAAAAGAGCTTTTCGGCCAAATCGGCCGACCATCTCCCGGGATAGCCAATCAGAGTCAAGTGCTGCTTTTTCCCCCTTCGACTCAACCCTGAACCATTCAGTGCAGTTTAATTCCTAGTTCCGCCCCACTTCCTCATCCACCCTCATTTTTTTCCCGGTGCACCACAACATCGTTGTTTACGGTACTCATTTTGCATGGCATTCGGATGATGGAATATACGGTAATGACTGCTCGCGTCGCTGATGTCGCCTGCGGTTTAAAACTGTACTGTAAGAGACAAAGTGGTAGGTACTACTAGTAGGTACAATAGTATGGTAATATATTTGGGAACAATAATTGAATAGTCTCTTCTTGAGTATTCCTTCCCTTATGCCTATCTTTCTAATCAGGTAACCAATGATTATTAAAACACAGCTTTTTTTCTTACCAAGTTCTTTAGAATACTCTTAAGTAGAGTGTTATTTTTTTTTACTCAATATACAACATGGCTGGGCTAAAACTAATCATTGCCCAATGCCCATGTCATGTAGTAGTACTGCCTTGCATCAAATTATGCAAGTCGTTGTACACACTATCACAAGACACGATTCCCATTCTCAAAAGATCTCCATACAGAAAGTGGTTGTGTGGACGCTTCATAAATACTTCTCGGATCATGTTCTTCTATTTTTGGACCTAGACAAACTCAGCACGTTCCTAGTAGTGGCGAGGAGATGTTTGATGAATACGGACCATGGTCCAACACCCTAAATGTTGGGAACAGGCGATAAAACAGGTGATAAAAGGTTAAAAACTGCTGACTGCAGTAATGGGAGTATTTTGGTGGCAATTTGTTTTTACAATGTGTTGATGAAATGCATAAATCAGCTGTTCTCAATAAATAAATAAATTGTCAGGTTTTGTAATTTGTACCTACCTACTACTGCTGCTTTTGTTTGTCTTTAGATCAGGGGTTTTCAACCGGTGGTCCGGGGACCACCAGTGTTCCTCGAGAGGGTTCCAGGTGGTCCTCAGCTAAGTTGGTTAACCAGATGTAACTCTTGAGAACGTAAAAATGAAACCAAATGGACCCTTGTGCGTCCATTTGGTTTCATTTTTACATTCTCAAGAGTTAAAATATTCATCATCATCTGAATTAGCCATTTCGGAATGTACAGTATGTTTTGCTTGTATCGTTTCCCAAATCCAGCCTGGAATTGTGGACAAAAGCAAAATAAATCTTTAGATTTGGGGTCTGTGGGGCTAAAATATCCTCAAATGGTGGTCCGTGGCTCAAATCCTGAATAAATGGAGGTCCCTGGGATGAAAAAGGTTGAAAACCCCCTGCTTTTCATTAGGCTCCTTTACTCATCTTACTTGGCAGCTCAAGTTTTGCAAACGAGAAAGAAAGGCAAGAATTAAAACAAAACAGGAAAACATATACGACAATCTTCTCATCATAGCTTATTTTATTCAGTATTTTTGTTTGTCTTCGTTTTTTTCTTTTTTAAATACAAAATACAAAAGTTTTTAATAATAACACAAAGAAGAGTGTCCCATTATAGCTTGGGTGGACACTTACATTTCAGTCCAAGTATCTTTGAGTCCAGGTAGATATTATTATTAACACATTATGTCAAAGCCATTCTATCCATAATATTATATTATATTATACCACCAGAAATACACCAATCCAAGACGTTACCTCTATTCACAGATGTAGGACGGGGGTTTTGAGCCGACATCAGCCCATCATTTTTCTTTAATTTACAGTAAATCCTTGCTAACAAAGTTTCCTAACGTGTTTGATAACTACCGGTACTGTTTGACATACTTTACAGAGCAATCATGTCTGATTACGGAATATATGGAATAATCCAGGTCCTATTTTGGTGCGCAACAAAGTATAAGTAAGTAAAACGGTTCAAAGTTCCTCACGAATCACAACGGAGCAGTGGTTTTCAACCAGTGGTCCAGGGACCACCAGTGGTTCTTGATAGGATTCCAGTTGGTCCTGGGGACCACCTGGAAATGATGGAAAATAATGGAAAGGTAACTAAATGGACCCTTACAGATCTGTAACTCTTGAGAGCGTAAAATGAAACCAAATGGACCATTTGGTTTCATTTCACACAGAGTTTGATTATATTTAAACATCTGAATTACTTAGTTTTCAAGAATCTACACAGTTAGAAAATGTAGAAGAATTGCTATTTTGACCAACATTTTGCCAGTTAACTCCCAAATTGTGGACACACACTTGGAAATCTTTAGTTTTGGGTCCGAGAGACTAAACTCAACATCAAATGGTGGTCCCTCCGTGGCTAAAATACAGAATAAATAAAAAGTGGGCCCTGGTATGAAAATGGTTGAAAACCACTGCAATAGCAGACATTGATGCAGGAGATATGGGACATGCATACATACAATGTCCTCCATGTCCTGCAATAAAGTAAAAAGACATACTATTTGGGGTAGCGATTAGGCAGGGGTTGACACTAAGGTCTCTGAGGCACTTGCCCATCGGGCAAGTGCAAGTCAGGTTCTACTTGCCCTCAGGTCATGGTCACTTGCCCCCCAAAAATATATTGTAAATTTTGCATTTAAGTTTACTACAACCTGGAATTGTGGATAGCTAGAAAGCATGGAAAGACACAGAGGCAGAGTGCAATGACTGCCTTCAAGCGGGCAAGTGGCAAGCGGGCAAGTGTTAGTGTCAAGCCCTGCCCATATTTGCTGTTTCCCGTACCTCACCATAAGCTTTTTCCTTGGTTCAGAGGTGGTTGGTTATGGTTACCTCCCCAGAACAAACAGGGGTGGATTGGCCATTTGGAGTACAGGGAGTTTTCCCGGTGGCCTGCGCCACCTAGTGGCCTGGACAAGATACAAAATGCACTAGTGGCACTTCCAAAATGCAGTAGAATGTGCTAGATGCTCGCCTGGAACATACAGATCAAAATGACCATTAATCTTCTACAGTCTATAGTTGGGCTAATTCACATGATGAATATTTTAACTCTTGAGGGTGTAAAAATGAAACCAAATGGACCCGCAAGGGTCCATTTGCCAACCTTGTTTGCCGGAACAAACAGGGTTGGCAGTGATGGACTGTAAACATGATGGAACTATATAACATGGGGGGAATGAATGCGCACAAGTGCCTTTCTGTGTCCACAGACGTTCTCCGATGTTTTTAATGACACCGGAGATGGAAACATTTTTGGATTCATCATACATACATAGATACCGTATTAGGGCTTGACACCAACACTTGCCCGGGGCAAGTAAAAAAAAAAAATGGTCGGGCAAGTGAAGACTGCTACCTGGTTGCCCGATCGGGAGAGTGTGCAACTTAGAGCGCTATAACAAGATCTATTTGTCTTGAAGGTGGTCATTGCGCTCTGCCTCTGCATCTTTCCCTGTTTCCTAGCCATCTCTCCTATCTCTCTCCCTGGTCCATTTGGTTCCAAACTATCATTTTGCTGGGGTCACGGACCCCCGAGTCTGTGACCTCTATGGGAACCACAACAAGAATCTACACAGAGTGTACCCAAACAAAACATAGTCTTCGACTGCGAAAGGAAATTTTTAAAGGACCGAATAGAAAGTAAATTTGAATGTAAAATTTACGATATATTTTGTGGTCCTTGAGAGGGTTCCAGGTGGTCCCCAGATAAGTTGGTAACTCTCTGAGAGCGTAAAAATGAAACCAAATGGACCCTTGCGGATCCATTTGGTTTCATATTTACACTCTCAAGAGTTAAAATATTCATCATGTGAATTCGCCCAAGTCTACACAACTAGAGAATGTCGAAGATTAATTTTGGTCATTTTGATCTGTATGTTTAGCTGTGTCCTGTGTTTCCCAAATCCAGCCTGGAATTTGGACAAAAGCAAAAGAAGTCTTTAGTTTTGGGGTCTGTGTGGCGCCAAAACATGCCCTCAAATGGTGGTCCATGGCTCAAATGCTGAATAAATGGTGGTCCCTGTTATGAAAAAGGTCGAAAACCCCTGGACTACAACATGAAGAAGGTTACCATCTGCTCCCCACCGGATCATAAACCCCAAATTGATTGGCTGCCTGCGCTAGGCTATTGCCCACCATAGAAATCCTGGTTAACCCATTGTGTCAGATTCTAGTTTCTGATGCTAGACTCTAGTTCACAGCGCTAGATTCTAGTTTCTGATACTAGATTCTAGTTCCCGACACTAGATTCTAGTCCATGACACTAAATTCTAGTTTGTGACACTAAATTCTAGTCCCGAGGTTCTAGTTTTTCTGGAAATATCTCTTTCTGTGTCAGTGATGCTTAACATATTTCATAGGAAGGACCCCCAGAAATATCTATTATTTAGCTGCAGAACCTCATCTAAAAACATGTTGTTCTACGGGATCCCCCCAGAAGCAAAGATTTGAGTTAAAAACGTTTGCTTCCGAAACAATGTATTCAAAGATTTGCATCACATTTTCACAATTTTTCAAAAATAGCAGAACTACAAGCTCATATCGCGCCATATGAGCTTGTAGATCTGCTATTTTTCAACAGCTAAAACACCAAAATGCGCTCAGTACAGAAAGGGGTTAAAACACTGTTTGTTCTCCATTGCATTGAGAATTTTCCGGTTGAAGAAACACATCAAATCAACCGCGCAGGTCAAAGAATCCACGTTTTGCTTACTTACTGTAAGTGCATTTCTTAATATTAATCTGTATACGGAGCAAATTCTACTTCCAAGTCAGAACAAAGTGGACGGAGATTCTTCCAGAGAAAGTGAGTCATAAACTGGAACGCGTGTGGCTTTGTGTGTGTGTGTGTGTGTGTGTGTGTGTGTGTGTGTGTGTGTGTGTGTGTGTGTGTGTGTACAGACAGGGTGCTTAAAAACAACAAAGCAATCCCAAAAAATGTTAAAATACTGATTAATTCCATTATGACAGTCACTATTTGTTACGTGTTTTAGCACAAAGTTACTGTAATTTCCAGACTATAAGTCTGGCTTATACAACGGTGCAGCCAATCTGTGGATTTTTACAGGTGTTTTTTTTTTTTAAACAGGGGTTTTCAACAGGTGGTCCAGGGACCACCAGTGGTCTCTGAGAGGGTACCAGGTGGGCCCTCCAGACTAAATGATGGAAAGTTGGTTAACCAGATGTAACTCTTTGAGAGCGTAAAAATGAAACCAAACTGGACCCTTGCGGGTCCATTTGGTTTCATTTTCACACTCTCAAGAGTTATGATATTCACCATCTAAATTAGCACCATTTAATTAATAAGTCATGGTCATTTTGATCTCTATGTTTTGCCTGTTTTGTTTGCTAAAAAAAAATCCATCCTGGAATTGTGGATAAAACCAAAAGAAATCTTTTAGTTTTGGGTTCTGTGGGGTGAAAATGTCCTCAAATGGGATCAAAAAGGTTGAAAACCTGGTGCAACTTATAGTCAGGTGCGGCTTATACATGAAAAAAAAAAACAGTATTTTGTCTCAAATTTAGCTGGTGTGGCTTATATTCAGGTGCGGCTTATAGTCCGGAAATGACGGTAGGTTTTCTTTAGACTGGCTTGGGGTTGCGGTCATGCAGGAACACCCACAGAGGAATAATAATAAAAACAATCCAAAACTCCACCGCCATCGCCGTTTTCATTGTCAGCGAACGTTATGTTAGAACAGAAACTGTTGGTTTACAGTTTTAGCAAAGAGTCAAAACGGTTAACAATCCAACAAAGGGGATTTCAGGTTCAAGGAGGCGGTAAAACAGTTAAAAACAAGAAATAACAAAAAAGGAGAAGGAGAGAAACGATTCCAGGTTATTCTCACTCAGCCAAAATGCATTGTTTGTGGCTGCGGACGCATGTTAGCGATAAAAAACAAACAAACAAACAAACAAAAACAACAACCATCCAAAAAAAAAAAACACATCCAAGGGATAAGGTGCTTGGTCACTTGCCACAAACGGGTTGGCGATGAGAGCCCTGGTCTTCGGTTTGAATCCTTCCTCCTTCTCTGGGTTCATTTGTGAGGTTTCTGACACTCGAACAGCAAGGGGTAAATATGTTCCACAGCTGTGGCCACTGCCTGCACGTTGGGTCCTGACAGAGAGAGAGGCAGAGTGGGAGAGAGAGACAGAGTAGGAGAGAGAGAGACAGGGTGGGAGAGAGAGAGACAGAGTGGGAGAGAGAGACAGAGTAGGAGAGAGAGAGACAGAGTGGGAGAGAGAGACAGGGTGGGAGAGAGAGACAGGGTGGGAGAGAGAGACAGGGTGGGAGAGAGACAGGGTGGGAGAGAGAGACAGGGTGGGAGAGAGACACAGAGAGAGAGACAGGGTGGGAGAGAGAGACAGAGTAGGAGAGAGAGACAGGGTAGGGGAGAGAGACAGGGTGGGAGAGAGAGACAGGGTGGGAGAGAGACACAGGGTGGGAGAGAGAGACAGGGTAGGAGAGAGAGACAGGGTAGGAGAGAAAGACAGGGTGGGAGAGAGACACAGAGAGAGAGACAGGGTGGGAGAGACAGGGTGGGAGAGACAGAGACAGAGAGAGAGACAGGGTGGGAGAGACAGAGACAGACACAGACAGACCATAAAACATAAAAATACTGATACTAGAACTGTTTTTCACATCAACATGATCATCACTAGGGCTGCAAGGATTAATCGATGTATCGTAATCAAATGGGTAATTTAACTAATTTAGTAACCGATTAATCGGATTGGTAACTCATTACTGAAGTTATTTTTTTTTCAATTCCAGCGTTATGTGTAACCAAACTAAAGATCTATAAGCCATCTATAACCCGGCAGTGGCTCAGGAGGTAGAGCAGGTTGGCCAATGATCCAGTGGTCGGCGGTTCGATTCCCGGCTCCTCCTGTCTGCATGTCGAAGTGTCCTTGGGCAAGACACTGAACCCCACCTTGCCTCCAGTGGTTGCCACCACTGGTGTGTGAATGTGTGAAGTTTAGGACGCTGGCGTTGACTGTTCGTCACTCTACTTCCCAATGTATGAATGAATGGACCATTGTAAGCGCTTTGAGTATACACGCTGCACATAGAAAAGCGCTATAAAAATGCAGTCCATTATTACCTAGGGCATCACGATTTTGCCTAAAAATAAAAGCGTGATTTTTTTTCCTCTGAGACCTCAATTTCGATTCCGATTTCCATTTTTGGGGGGTAAAACTTTGTTTGATTCTCCCCCTCCAACAGGGTAATAAGGTGGTTCTTATTGAACAAATACAATGGATAAAGTGCAAACTTTTCTTTCTGTTAATGAACACTAGGACCTTACCCGTTGTGAATATATGAACACCCAATGATATACAGTGTAAAGTGAATTAATTGATCATAACAGTGTAGGTAGTGAATTAATTAATTAAGTATAGCAATGAGCATGTAAATTTCTGCTTGCTTTAATGCAATTGTGACTGTGAGTATACTTGATCATGGGGGGATGGGAATACATTTAAGGCAAAGTAAGGTGGCCAGGAACGTGTTGATGAATGTGATTTCACTTTTGTTGCATTAAAGTAGCTGTTTCTGTGGACAGTCATCATAAAGCCATAAAGTAAACATCATATCTCGTGAATACAGCGGTCGGTGAGCTAGTACAAAAGCTGCTGTACCGGACCGAGCACGCAGCGCAAGAGTCGGCTGTTGTTAGCTTGTAGATCAGCTTGTTTTTAGCGACCACCGCCGTTGTACGATAGAAGAATAAATGTAGTCGCAACGCAATACCCATTCACTGTAGACTGAGTGGGGGAGTTGTTAGCTTGTAGATCTGCTTGTTTTTAAAAGGTGACGGTGACAATAATATCTCCCAGTTCGAACGCATGTTCAGTTCGGACAGTTCCCATGAAGCCTGGATCTCTATATACAGTAAAGCGGTATCTGTCGCTCCCTTCACACTGCCTCCGTCCTGCTGCTCCAACATCGCGTCGAGTAAAGTGTATCAAAAGCATATTCTGTGTCGATAAAACGGGTGAATTAACGTTCCAGCCCGCAGCCTGTGCCGGCAAATGGACAGTATGCCGTGCCATCCGTTAAATCGAAACTATAAATACATACAGAGATGCAACGACACGTCCCAAAGTTTAATGAAAGCTGTTGAAGGTTGGATAACAAACCTGGAGGAAATGAGTAATGACGGTGGCCCGTGTGCACTGCGCGTGCCACAGTATAGCCAGCGAAATTGTATGGGTCACCATTTGTTCCGGTGCTGGTGTAGCAGTGGAAATATGACAGTGGGGTAACAGCGATAGTGGTGGCCTGTGATTTGTGTAACGTTAGGGGGCCCGTCGGACTTTCCCAAATAAACTTAATGGGGAAATTTACACGCACAAATAACTTCATTAGTAATCAAGGACGTGTTAATTTGAAATAAGGGCTTCGTCAGTCTCTTCCTAATGTTATGTTCAATCAGTGTGTTGAAAACTGAGAATGATTGCTGTAGTCAGTGAGGACTTATGCATGTTTCAGACATACAGACATTCAGACAGACATTTGCTTAGTTATTATAGTATTGATCAGTGTTGGGAATATTACTTTACCTTGTATTACTTATTAATTATTACCTTCATTTTAAAGCAATGTATTATATTACAATATTACTGTCTGAGCAAGTGTAATATATAATATTGCTATTACATATTACTTTAAACAACTGTTTTACAAAATACATAATTAAATATTTAGTGTCACTATTAATCAAATATTAGAAAAGGACAGTGGCATACCTACAATAAAGCAAGCACACTTGGCTATCTGAAAAGTCACTCCTGAATAAATAATTTGACAAATAATAGAAAATAAGTAATTATTTAACTTCTGCAGTTGTCAAGATAATTTCACAAGAACATTTTCAACATGACAGATTGACAGAAAGTAATATTGAAAGTAATGCAGTAATGCAGAAAGAAAAGTATAATATATTAGATTGTTTTTGTTAAGTAATATATTTATATTACAAGTTACTGCATTTTGGTAATATATTATGTAATATATTAAGTTACGTAGTGCACATGTCCCAACACTGGTATTGATGATTGATGAAGTATTCCCACCCAGGTAAACAGTAGAACACAAAGTCCATTTCTTTTCTCTTTTTGGAGTCTTTAACTACTTTTTCTTGAAGCAGCATTATTTACCTGTAACTGTGATGCTGCCGGTGGAGAACACCTGCACTGTAGCTTTGAGGGTTTTGATCCGATATGTGGCAGCAGGATGGAGTTCTGGCTCATAACTGAAACACACATGAAAACTGTAAATGAAATTCCATGGCCCTTTCACGTATTAGGACAATATCAGTCACCAGAAAAAAAAAGATGGGTTGTTTTTGAATAATCTGTCATGGTTATAACTACTACTGTTTCAAGTCTGACAAGATGACATAAGCCACACAAACATACAGTATTCCACTTCAAGCAAGTGCAGGGCTGACCACAAGAGGCCGCCCTATCCTTGCAAATACAGGAACAGAATCATGTTTATTAGCAATGTGTGATCACCAGCTCCATCCAGTGGTGATATTTGCTGATGCTATTCCCCCTTTGTGCTCAATGTCCACCAAAAGGGCAAACTGACAAAATATTATAGTATTATCCCTCTTATAACAAATTAACAATATTTAATCTTTAATAAAATTACCAACCATTTAAGTTTGATCACTAACCATTTAAGTTTGATCATTTAATACAAACATATTTTCTAAAAATAGTGAGTGATCTCAAGGCTTTGACTACTAACGTGACAGTGCAGGCTTTAGTTTAGACCAGTGGTTTTCAACCCTTTTGATACCAGGGCCCACTATTTATTCAGAATTTGAGCGACGGACGACCATTTGGTGACATTTTAGCCTCACAGACTACACCCCAAAACTAAAGATTTATTTTGCTTTTGTCCACAATTCCAGGTTGGATTTGGGAAACAAAACAGTCCAACATACAGATCAGAATGGCCATTAATCTTCTACATTCTACGATTGTGTAGACTTGGCCTAATTCACATGATTAACCCTCTTATTGCCCTTGACACATTTGACACCTTAAATATTGAATGCCCTTGGCGCATTTTTGACGCTTTATTTAATCCCCAATGATTGTAACATTAATTTTCGGGTAATTAGCATTTTTTTTAGCATGATCGGCTAACTGCAGGTTCTTCCCACTTAGTAATGGCCAAAATTGCCGAATGCATGCTTGCACTTGCATGTGCACGGTCTGTATGTCCATCGCTGATCATCCAACCATTGGTGTGTCATTAGAGCTTGATTTGACTTGTAGAAAACACGATCGCTACGATCGAGGTCTAGACGATGATCACACCACCACACAGTTTGCCTAGCAACAGTGACCTAGATAAACAGGAAGTACTCCTTCGCTTAATTTCCAGCCATCGTCTGCATTACTGCCACCTACTGGGTGTTATCATATAGTATATGATCAACTCTACAAATGACGAGTACTTGGAATTAAATGCTTTATTTGAATGACATTAATTTGATAAATAAAAAATATGAAAATTGGGGAAAATTGCTGGCATTATGAGGAATAGTGGAAAGGCCAATAAGAGAGTTAACATTTTAACTCTTGAGAGCGTAAACATGAAACCAAATGGACCCGCAAGTGTCCATTTGGTTTCATTTTTACACTCTCAAAGAGTTACATCTGCTTAACCAACTTTTCATCTGGTTAAGCAGCATAGCTGAGGAGGACCAACGTGGAACTCTCTCAAGGGCCACTATTTGAAAACCACTGGTTTAGACCTACTATTGGACTGACTGCCATTAGACAGACAACCTACGTCAAACCCTAACCATAACCAGTTGCACGGTAGAATGGGATCCAGCCTCATTCGCTCTGTTCCATGCACCTAAACTCACAGCCCACACAACCACCATCTTTTTAATACTACTGAATCTGACAGTGGTCTACTGAATTGTTAAAATTTCTACAGTAAAGGGGCTTACAGACGGCGAGGAATAAATCGCCCATTCTGATTCATTCTCAATGGGGCCGGCGTTTTTTGAGCATAAAAGTTCAAAAAAACGACCCGTGTTTAAGACCCGCGTTTAACGCCGGTCGATAAACGCCCAGTGTCACTGATTTTTGTTGCGCGTGTGTGCTCGTTTCGTGCGCGCGCACGAGTTTTAAAAAGCTCAATCCCAGTGAGCTTTTTGTAAAACGCTGGTCGATTTATAGCAAACAAACAACATAGTGAGGACGGTGAGGACCCACCTTACCAGTAGACCTGCACAGTGACTTCACCGTTTCTGTTCCAGGAGTGGATTCCCTAATCATTTAAGGCTCTGGCGCAGCAGAGCCAGGGCCGGATCTAGCCAGCCCTACTAGGGTGGGCTGGAAGAATGGCAGGGTGGGCAACTCCAAAGTTTTTCATAAGAAGCAGTGCTTTTGAACATTTTTGATACAACCTACAATCCTCCCAAGGTTGAAAACTACTGATATTACCTTTCATTGGGTGGGCAGGATGCACGTTTGGGTGGGCTGTGCCCACCCCTGCCCCCCTCTAGATCCGGCCCTGAGCCGAGCTATGACGTGAGTTGTGGCAATTCTGCTCTAACGTTCTAATGTTTACAACGCATTTTTACGCGACGTGTTGTGAGTTTGTGTCACGGTCACGCTATGACAAATAAAAGTGAAGCATGTTGGTTACTGCTTTTAGCCAGCAGAGTCTATTATACAACATATTTAAACCGTGATGGATGCTGTCCATTTTATTTTAACCTACACAGCTTGGAATAACTATAGTCTACGTTCAAATATCAACCTCTCCGGCTGCAGCCATAATTATTGGTGAGTCATTAATTCATTGTAAATGAATTGTAAATTCAGCGTGATCATGATCAGGTAGCCTGCTTGACTGCACAAGGATGTAAGCTGCTGGGAAGTTGGTAGTCTGTTGGCTGTTGAGCCACACATTTCGTGCGCTCCCCCCTCCCCTCCCGGCATAAAACGCTCGGCGTTTATTGACGGGCGATTTTCTTTATGTCGGCAAAGAAACTCGCCCGACGATAACGCCGGCGTTTATCGTTGCCGTCTGGAAGCCCCTTAAGTTTTTTTTTTTTTACTACGGTTGCGACGGTGTCACCAATACCTTGCAATAGGTCGGTTGTTCTTAGTGAAGTCGACCAGGTGGACAGCAAACGGCATGGAGCACACTGCCAACACATTCACCACCCTGAAGTCTGAAAAACGCACCTGTATAGAACAGAACAGAACAGAACAGAACAGAACAGAACAGAACAGAACAGAACAGAACAGAACAGAACAGAACAGAACAGAACAGAACAGAACAGAACAGAACAGAACAGAACAGAACAGAACAGAACAGAACAGAACAGAACAGAACAGAACAGAACAGAACAGAACAGAACAGAACAGAACAGAACAGAACAGAACAGAACAGAACAGAACAGAACACACACACACACACACACACACACACACACACACACACACACACACACACACACACACACACACACACACACACACACACACACACACACACACACACACACACACACACACACACACACACACACACACACACACACACACACACACACACACACACACACACACACACGATGTTTCCCAAATCTTTTGCTTGAGCTCCTGCCCTTTCTTTGTCCACAAAGGGTATTTTCCTGGAACGTTTTCCTGGCCTGGTTAAAAGGGGAATTCCACCCATTTTCAAAACTTTCCCTGAGAGGATACAAATGTGAACCAAATGGACCCGCTAGGGTCCATTTGGTTCCATTTGTACCCTCTCAGGAAAAAGGAGTCTGAAAGAAAAATCTTTAACACGGTGAAATACTTCTTGATGATGTCATCAGATGTATTTCACCATGTTAAAGGTAGGGTAAGTGATTTGAAATTCATGGTGTAGTACCAGCCTGGTGCACTAGGGGCGCCCAAGAGTAGCTACACTATGTGAACCTGCTGCTCGATCCTGATTGGAGGAGAATTCACCCACATTGCAGCTGTATGGAAAGTTGGATTTTCCCTCTTTCTATCTGCAGTGTTTGTTTGATAAAATCCACCGTAGACACATATTATGAGCTACTTTCGGTCAATAAATTGTCTACAGGTGATTCTTTTTCCAAGTACCGGAGTTTGGAAGCGCTCATCATCAGTCACTGAACGGCCGTGTGTACTACCTGTTTAACATTTCCACATAATGCAGAAGGCACCAGCCCGACCCGTTAATGAAAACAAGTGCCTTTCAAGAGCAGGACTTTTATTACCTGGCTCTGATGCAAGACTAAATCATAGCTTCTCGCAGGGGCGGATATAACATTTCCCAATTGGGGGGAAGCCGCACCCATACCATTTTTGGTTACAGGACTTTTATTAAGTGTAAGCATCAATAATAACATCAGTTTTTGTTGAAGTTGCAACAGACACGCAGCATGCATAAAGCTAAAGGTCCGACTCAGAGAGTTTTCTGTTTTCAATGATGAAATGCTGTTGGTTTAGTGGCGCTACAATTCTACCTAGTTAGTAGCAGTTGTAGTGTTTGACATCATTCTAAATATAGGCACTTTAAATTTGAAATATTTTGGGTTGTTTTGCATGCCATCGTGTTTGGTGGGGCAGTCTGGGCATTTAGGGGGGCCATTGCCCCACCGCCCCCACCCCCATGCCTATGCCTAGATCCACCCCTGTCTTCTCGGGTTTAAAGGTGTGACAACCACTGACAATCACTAGCCACGTTTTAATTAAGTCGAAAAAAGAAGAGCGAATTGTCCGCTGTTTCCATTAACTGATGAAATGCGACTTATGGGAGTCTAGAGGAAAACAAAATAGGTTCATGAAACAAGCAATAGGTGGCACAGTTTTGCCAGTAACGTGATACGTATGGTTATTTTACATATATTTTTTACTTAAAGTTATTTTAGGCTTTACACACAAACTGCCTGCTTTATTCCTATTGAACTATAGGTCCGTTGTGCTGTGCAGAGGCTGTTCTGGCTCGGATGTAGCAAAAACGGAATAATATGTATAAGGGCAGAGCCCGGTCATGTAAAAGGGCTGTTTATGTCTGATATCACTCGCGTATCTTAGCCATCATGCATGATGATACAGATACTGTAAATATAGGACCTGTAGCTGCCCTGCGACTTTCATGAACAAACGCGATGGGAGTCTGAACGTTTTGGCCATGTACTGGATGTCTGTGTGCGCACGGCTCGTCCGTTTTGAGTGGTTTTGTAGAAATACAACTTACATTAACAAATAACAATGCTCTCACCGGCAGACCAGAACTCTTCAAATGCGCTATAATGCGTGTCCAGTGCTTTCCAATAGAAAGTCTTTTCGCAAGCTGTTTCCATACCTCATTTGCGCATTAGACTCTTTCGATACGCTCCAAAATACGGCACCTTTCAGCGAGAAAGTATTTTTGCGCAAAATGGAAACTCATTTGCATTTTGAAGTGTTTCCATTCAACATTCTCTTCGCAAGAGCCGTTTTTGCGCAAAAATAGGGCTTATGGAAACGTGGCTACTGACTAGGGCTGGGACGATATTGGTACCTCACGATACGATATAGGTGGCGATATTAGGCCTTCGATAATGAATATATCATGATATTTGATATATTGCATATATTGCATGAAGTTCATCAGTGATATCATCATGATACTGTAGCTGCAGCTGAAAAACAAAAACTAAAAACAATAAATGAATGAATAAAAAAGTGAAAGGCAAAAATCAGAACTTACTAATGTATATCCTCAAGTATTAATCTTATCTTTTATTTGTCTCAACTGATTCTCATACCAGGCTTTTTGTTTTTATCTTGTGTTTGTTTTTTGGGGGAATGAAGCAGCTATAGAAGTCATTTAACATTTTAGTTCTGCGACCCGTTTTTCCTCCCAGAATTATTACTCAGCAAATATCACAATATTTGCTGAGGAATATACGATATATATTGCGGGAGGAAGTATACAATATTATCACGATAACGATATTTCAGCACACCCCTACTACTGACATGCTTCCTGAAACATTGGTATGATCTGCTGTGGTCCTCCTCACTCACCCTGAAGCCCAGCTTCTGTAGACAGCGTGCCAGCCTGCGGGCTCCCTGCTTGGCGTCGCCCTCGCTGGGGGGAGAAGAGGAGGAGGAGAGGAGAAAAAAAAAGGTATGAGTCAGGGCTTGACACTAACACTTGCCCAGGGCAAGTAAAAAATGGTGGGGCAAGTGAAGACTGCTACCTAGTTGCCCGATCAGGCAAGTGTGCAACGTATTGCACTATAACACTACACAAGATAAATTTGTCTTGAAGGCAGTCATTGCGACCTGGGCTAATTAAGTTGATGAATTTTAACTCTTGAGAGCGTAAAAATGAAACCAAATGGACCCGCAAGGGTCCATTTGGTTCCATTTTTACGTTCTCAAGAGTTACATCTGGTTAACCAACTTAGCTGGGGGACCACCTGGAACCCTCTCAGGGACCACGTGTTGAAAACCCCTGGTTTAAAGCACTCAAGTAGGAAGTAAACTTAAATGCAAAATTTACAATATATTTTTGGGGGGCAAGTGACCATGACCTGAGGGCAAGTAGAACCTGACTTGGACTTGCCTGATGGGCAAGTGCCTCGGAGACCTTAGTGTCAACCCCTGTGAGTAGAGGCAGAACCCTTGCTGTCAGGATGACACTGGCTAAGTCAAAGTTTGAGGTTTAAATCAGTGGTTTTCAACCTTTTTGACACCAGGGACCATCATTTATTCAGCATTTGAGCCACAGACCACCATTTGAAGACAATTTCACCCTAAAGACCTAAAACTAAAGATTTTTTTTGGTTTTGTCCACAACTTCATTATTCCAGGCACAATTTTGCAAATAAAACAGTGCAGACTTTTTTTCTGGTTGTTTTTCAAACCAACCTTTCTGATGTGTGGCTTTGCTTTGCATGGTAGAGTTTTAACTTGCAATCGCAGGTGTAGCGGCAAATGTAAACCGACAATGGTTTTCTGAGTGTTCCTGAGTCCACACAGTAATATCCCTTACACAATGATGTCAGTTTTTAATGCAGAGCCACCTGAGGGATCAAAGGTCACAAGTATTCGGTGTTGGTTTTCGGCCTTGTCGCTTTAGTATAGCAAGTTCTTCGGATTCTTTAAACGTTTTAGTTTATATTATGGACTGTAGATGATGAAATCACCAAATTCCTTGCAATTGAATGTTGAGAAACATTGTTTTTAAACCGTTTGATGATTTTCTCCCAGAATTGTTCACAAAGTGGTGAACCTCACCCCATCTTTGATTGTGAACGACTGGGATGGTCCTGTTATACCCAATCACGATATTAAACTGTTTAAAATTAACATGTTTAAAAGTGGAATGTTCCAAACAGGCGTTATTTGTGCATTCATGACCTTTCCCAGTCTTTTGTTGCCCCCGTCCCAACTTTTTTGGTACGTGTTGCAGGGATCAATTTACAAAGATTGTATAATTTAAAAAAACAATAAAGTTTATCAGTTTGAACATTAAATATATTGTCTTTGTGGTGTATTCAGCTGAATAGAGGTTGAAAACGATTTGCAAATCAATGCATTCTGTTTCTATTCACATTTTACACAACGTCCCAATTTCAACGGAACTGGGGTTGTACAACAGTGCAGCCAATCTATGGATTTTTACAGGTAACACAGAGGTAGTCCCTGAGAGGGTTCCAGGTGGACTCCACAGACTAAATGATGGGAAGTTGGTTAACCAGATGTAACTCTTTGAGAGCGTAAACATGAAACCAAATGGACCCGCAATTCATGTCTACACTCTCAAGAGTTATGATATTGACCATCTAAATTAGCACCACTTAATTGATAAGTCATAGGTCATGTTCATTTTGGTCTCATTTTGATGTTTTGGCTCTTGTTTGCGAAAATCCATCCTGGAATTGTGATCAAAACGAAAAGAAATCTTTAGTTTGGGGGTCTGTGGGGTGAAGATGTTGTTAAATTGTGGTCTCTGGCTCAAATGCTGAATAAATAGTGGGCCCTGGGATCAAAAAAGTTGAAAACCAATGCTCTAACATGAAGCTTATAGTCAGGTGCGGCTTATACAAGGAAAAATCAGTATTTTGCGCCAAATTTAGCTGGTCCGGCTTATATTCAGGTGCGGCTTATAATCCAGAAATTACAGTACTACTAAATTACGCTAATGTTGACTAGCATTAGTAGTATGGAATCCAAATGCATGCACGCGCGCACCCGTGTGTGTGTGTGTGTGTGTGTGTGTGTGTGTGTGTGTGTGTGTGTGTGTGTGTGTGTGTGTGTGTGTGTGTGTGTGTGTGTGTGTGTGCGCGCGCGCACTACCTGGTAGCTCCAGTGCAAATGATTTTCCCTGAGGACCAGATGGAGGCTGTGATCTTGGGCTTGCGAAGCTTCATCAAGACTTTCTGAACACAAAATAATACACACACACACACAAAGTGAGATGATTCCCATTTACTGTAGGCCTAACCTAACTAAGTTGTCTTATTTTGGAGACTATGGGCTCCATTTTCGTTACATGCTAAACCCCTTCTCCCAAAACCCTTATCCTTTTTTTTTTTTTTTACTATTTTTAAAAACTTTTGGGAATATGTGCCAATCTGAACTACTGAAAAATGTTTTTTTCGAAATGGTTTAAAAAGGCAAAGAAGTTAAGGGATAAGGGGTTTATATTTCGGACAATACGGTACTCGTGTATTTAAACGTATTTACACAATTCTGGTAACGCCTACAAACGGCATCCAATATCCATTATCCACGTCCTCATCCATATCCAAAACAGATAAAATGATTGAGGCTTTTTTTTCAAAATGAACCGATCCTGCAAACTTTAAAAGCCGATGTTGGCAATGGAATATGAAATATTGGACAGATCTGTGCTGAACACATGACTATAGAGATACTGGGTCACAATTTGCAGGGCGTTTTGGAAATAATAAATAACACACACACACACACACACACACACACACACACACACACACACACACACACACACACACACACACACACACACTCTCTCTCACTCTCTCTCTCTTCCCTGCGTGTTCTTGGTTGGACTGGCCTGGCCTAACCTGAAATGATTTTGGCCTAGGGGTGGGGCGGGGTGCCATCTGTTTTTAGACGACAAATGAGCTGATCTGATTTGATCTCACCAACTTATCTTGGGAGTAGTGTTGCCAACTTGCCGCATTTGTCGCTATATTTAGCGCTTTTTCAGACCCCCCCCCCAGCGCCAAAATTAGTGAAAAACTCCTGGCGGAAAATCTAGTGCTTTTTGGCTGGTGAGTTGGGGGGAAATTGATTGACAGGCGTCAGAGATAAAACCCTCATTTTTCCTCCTATGACAGTGGTTTTCAACCAGTGGTCCCCAGGCTAAATTATGGATAGTTGGTTAACCAGATGTAACTCTTTGAGAGCGTAAAAAATGAAACCAAATGGACCCTTGCGGGTTTCATTTTTACGCTCTCAAGAGATAAAATATTCATCATGTGAATTAGCCCAAGTCTACACAACTAGAGAATGTAGAAGATTAATGGTCATACATTTTAATGGTCATATTCCCTTCCAGGCAAGCATCTAGTGCATTTTGGAAGTGCCACTAGTGCATTTTGGATTTTGGCAGTTGGCAACACTGCTTGGGGGCAGCAGACGTGATCCTGGCGAGGGAGGGGAGGCAGCGATAGAGCAGCGCTCCTAAAGTGTCTGTCTGTATTGATGTAAATGTCTGGACACGTACAGACAAAAAAAAAGATGCTGCAGTCCTAGGGTACGTGTACCCTACACATACCCTACACATAACGACATCCCAATCATCTCTCTCTCTCTCTCATACACTCATGCCATGCATCATGCATCACATACTTCACAAGCGTAATCCAGTTACATTTACATTGAAAATGTGTACATGAACATTCCAATTTCAAATATAAAGTACTCACACATGTTACTACGGGTGTTAGACACTTGCAGCGCACCGAAATTAGGATTGCAGCGTGCCGCGTTGTTGGGGAGGAGTGTGGCACTCTGAACATGATCTGAACATAATCACGCTGACCGCACTGCCAATACAAACTAATAGGGGGATGTGCTCCCAGTGTGCATCTGTGTGTTAACCTAACTTACCCCAACCCAGAAAAGTAGCACAGAGGAGCTTGGGTTAAAATCCTTTTTATTACACCTGCAGAAACTTGTGTGAGTACTTTTATATTTGAAATGATTTGAGTGACATGAGTCATGTTTCAGGGCTAACAAATAACAACATCCGCCTTTCGGTCTCTCGCACACGTCGCACACACAGCGATGTGTCCTCCTTACCCCTACTTCAGGCTTGTATATGACGTTGTTCCCTTCCAGGGCGATGGTGCGCAGGTTGAGGTGGCACCTGGTCCTGAAGGTAGCCACCACGTTGGTGACGATGATGTCCAGAGACTCATCGTTGCTGGGATCCATGAGCTCCGGGCAGGACGACTGGACTGTGGTGATGGTGCTACAGCACCAGGCTGTCACTCAGCTGTCAATCAGCTGTCACTCCTTCCTCCTCCTCCTCCTCGTCCTCCACAGTCACACAGCCATCAGCACCGCTGTCTGCATCACCATGCTCACCACAGCAACGGACGGACAGATGGACGGATGGGGACACGATCTGTGAGAAAAGACAACGGCACAAATTATCTGGGTTAACAATACCAGGGCTTGACACTAACACTTGCCCGGGGCAAGTAAAAAAAATGGTGGGGCAAGTGAAGACTGTTACCTGGTTGCCCAATCGGGCAAGTGTGCAACTTAATGCACTATAACACAACACAAGATAAATTTGTCTTGAAGGCAGTCATTGCACTCTGCCTCTGTGTCTTTCCCTGCTTTCTAGCTATCCACAATTCCATATACACATCAAAATGACCTAATCTTCTACATTCTCTAGTTGTGTAGACCTGGGCTAATTAAGATAATGAATTTTAACTCTTGAGAGTTTATACAAACCAAATGGACCCGCAAGGGTCCAGCTACATCTGCAAAATTTACAATATATTTTTGGGGGGCAAGTGACCATGAGCTGAGGGCAAGTAGAACCTCACTAGCACTTGTCCGATGGGCAAGTGCCTCCGAGACCTTAGTGTCAACCCCTGCAACGGCACGAATTATCTGGGTTAACAATAGGGCTGAGTTGCCAGCTGAGGTGGTTCGGGCATCTGGTCAGGATGCCCCTCGAGCATCTCCCTAGGAAGGTCCTCGAGGCAGGTCCCACTGGGAGGTGCCTCGAGGACCACAGGACAAACCAAGGCCCAGGTGGGGGGATTACATCGTCTCTCTGCCCTTGGATCGCCTCGGGATCCCCCAGGAGGAGGTCGCCAATATTGCTCGGGACAGGGAAGTCTGGAGCTCTCTGGTGGAGCTGTTGGCCCCTGCGACCCGACCTCGGATAAGCGGAAGAAGATGGATAGATGGATGGATGGACAGACAATAGGGTTGCGACAATTAATCTATCAATCATAATCAAATCTATTATTCAATTAGTATTGACTATTTTAGTAATAAATTAATCGGTTCAACTAACCTAGTCTTAAGTTTTTACCCGTTTCCCCATTTAACCATGTTTTTTCTTTCAGTGTTAAATGTAAAACATTCCACCAATTTTCAACAACTGCCATTAAATAATACACCTTAAAGATGTTGTGTGAAACACAACTTGATGACAGCATCAAGCTGTGTTTCACCATGTTAACTCATTGACCGCGATCGGATCTTCTTTGTTTCCTCTCCAATGCCGCGGCTCAAACCAGTTCGATCGGTAAAAAAGCCCTTATTTTGAAGCTCAGATCTCCTAAACAGGATGTGCTGTTTCTGTTATGCTGTGTCTGTTGTCTTGCCTAATCGATCATCTGGCGATGTACCCAAAAACATCCGGTTCACAAGTCAGGAAGAGCTGTGTAGCCCTGGCTGCTTAACCCATGCGCCAGCGACATTGAGGGGGAAAACCGGAGGAGAGCTGTTTGAATGCATTGGAGTGAATGCATGTCAATGGGACGGAAAAAAAAAAAGTTGTCCCCAATTCTGTCCCAAATGAAAGTCAGCAACGGGATGATCATCAGACGATGCGCACGGACTAATAGTTGGATTAAAGAATGAAATCTACATTTCCGCGTGATACGAGCCGTCGTCGTGACCGGCGGGGGTATTCTAACGGGATGTCCACGAGCAGCGCGTGGACGGCAGAAAAAAAACTATTAATAAGGACCTTTTTTCTTTCTGGGAGTGTACAAATGGAGTGTATCAAATGGACCCCGCCAGGGCCCATTTTATGTTAATTTAAAGGTGTCTGTGAGCAAGAGAGTGATTTATTCTAGTTGTACAACACTGTCATTACACGTATTTCAAATAAATGTATAATCGATAATTACAGTGGCCTCTGCATCGTGATACATTTTTATCACAAGACTGCATGCATTATCCACCATTCACTAAATCTATCTATCATTTACTAAATACACGGCTCCCCAAATGTAAACAGATGGGGGTAAAAGTGGCATTTTGTCAAGGGACAATGTTGCTGTGCTACCTGCCTACAGTGTACAAGAAATAGAATCTAAATCTCTATCTATCTAAATCAATATTGTATCACAGGCCTCTGTATCATGATACATAGTGGATCTATCATGAGATTGCAAGCAATATGCACCACTATTAAACAGGCACAAGAACTGATAGAGGTTTACAGAATGGGTACATACATTATGGCCCACTGAGACCGACTGATAAAGCATTACACATGTTTAGTTCACAACAGAATCCACCATGGAATCTCATCTTAATCATCTTTCAACTCAACTAAACTAACTAAGGCCAGCTATGACTGATGAATACTGACTAGCAGACTGATTGACAAAGATAGCTTAATGTAATATAATAGAACAGCGGTATAAAGCATATACAGCATGGGTTTTCAACAGGTGGTCCGGGGACCACCAGTGGTCCTTGAGAGTTTTCCAGGTGGTCCCCAGGCTAAATGATGGAAAGTTGGTTAACCAGATGTAGCTCTTGATAGTGTAAAAATGCAACCAAATGGACCCTTGCGGATCCATTTGGTTTCATTTTCACACTCTCAAGAGTTAACATATTCATCATCTGAATCAGCACCACTTAATTAAGAAGTTTACACTGTTTTGTTGGCAAAATACAGCCTGGAATTGTGGACAAAATCAAAAGAATTATTTAAATTTAGGTCTTTGGTGTGAAAATGTAATCAAATGGTGGTCCGCGTGGCTCAAATGCTGAATAAATGGTGGTCCCTGGTGTGAAAAAGGTTGAAAACCCCTGGTATAAAGCAGCCCTGCGAGACCCACCGGCGCGAGACTTTAGTTAAATTCAATCACCATCTATTGCTCAGCCTCTCTCTCTTCAGTCTTCACATAAGCAGCTGTACAGTCAAACTGCAGTGAGTGAGCGTTAAATGTATGTAAAGCAGTAGGATCTGCTGCTGTTGCCTGGTAGCAGCTGCCAGGCTAACGGACAACAAAGAAAAGAAGCTTAACAATGAATGAAAAGTTGATAATAGCTGCTAGTTAGCCTTTAGCTACCCTGGAAACGTTAGCTAAACACAACAGACAGACAGACAGACAGAAGGCAGGGGTTGGTTGTTTGGTTGACTACCTGTACGTCTTCTAAATGTTGTTCTACTGTGATGTATTGAGTGTTTATCAGTACCTGTGTCAGTGTGAGGGGTGCTGGACGCTGCTGTGGTCAGTGTTGTTGTGATGGTGATGTAGGAACAAGCACAACAGAAGCTGCCATTCCACGGCGTACGTTTGAAGAAGTGCATCAGCGTGACTATGAATCGCACCGCGGTTCTGGGAAAGCAGTGTTGCCAACTGCCAAAATCCAAAATGCACTAGAATGCGCTAGAGAATGCCTGTCTCAAGAAGAGTTACAGATCCATTGGTTAACACCAATGGTCCTTTCCAGGAAGGGAGGACTCTGTTTTATCTCTGGCGCGCTTGTCAACCATTTTCACCCCAACTAACCAGCAAAAAAGCACTGGATTTTCCGCCAGGAGTTTTTCCATAAATTTTGGCGCTAGGGGGGGTCCGGAAAAAGCGTGAAGTTGGCAACACTGTGGGAAAGACACCGCCTTACCTGATTGGCTCTCGTTCGGGGACTACTGGCCAATCACGGCGGGGCTAGCTTCCCCAGAAGTACGGTGGGATCCATAACTCCAATGTTGACTTCCTGCACGATATGCTGGCAGGCTGGCACCCCCATGTGGTAATGGCTAGTAGCACAGCCTTCTTCACCTACTACATACATGGATGGATAGGGTGGTAGACTCAATTGATTTATTTAAAATGCTTATCAGATTTTATTTTAAAGGGGAATTCCCCTCATTTTCACATTTTAATGTCATTAGTATGGGCCTACCTTAGAAATGTTGTGTGGACATGATAAAAGTTGTATTTCACCATGTTAATGTTTTTCTTTTAGGACGTTTTTCTGAGAGTGTACAAATGGAACCAAATAGACTCACTACTATACTATACTGTACTATACTATTCTGTAAATGTACTACTAATTACTACTAACAATTAATTATTGATACTGACTTCAACCGCATCCACAACATAGCTGGCCCATTAATCATAAACACAATAAAAGAAACCATTTCATTCAACAATAAAAATATATCTACTATTACTAACCCAGTTACCAGTAATTAATGAGGGATCATAGATATGGGATTGGTGACATACCAGTTCATCTTTCTTGTGACAATTTGCGGTTACAAATTGTGTTTATTGGTATCCAGTGGGTATGTGTTAGGGCTGAAACTAACAATTATTTTCATAATTGATTCATTGACCCATTATTTAACTCAGGGGTTTTCACCCTTTTTCATTCCAGGGACCACCATTTATTCAGGATTTGAGCCACGGACCACCATTTGAGGATATTTCAGCCCCACAGACCCCCAAAAATCTAAAGATTTATTTTGCTTTTGTCCACAATTCCAGGCTGGATTTGGAAAAACAAAACAAGCAAAACATACATTCCAAACTGGCTGATTCAGATGTGAATATTTTAACTCTTGAGAGTGTAAAAATGAAACCAAATGGACCCGCCAGGGTCCATTTGGTTTCATTTTTACGTTTTCAAGAGTTACATCTGGTTAACCAACTTAGCTGAGGACCACTGGTGGTCCACGAAACCACCTGTTGAAAACCCCTGATTTAACTGATTCATTTCTGATTAATTTAGCTATCGCCTTAAAGAGGAATTCCACCCATTTTAACTTTTTTTTCTGAGAGTGAAAAAAGAAAAAATCATTAACTTGATGATGTCATCAAGCTGTTTCACCATGTTAATGCATTTTTTTTCTTTCAGAAATTGATGTCTAGGAAACACAGAATGGGGGAAACTTTTTTATTATTATTATCATGTCCACACAACATCTCTAAGATATATATACAATCAATGACCGTAAAATGTTGAAAATGGGTGGAATTTGTGACACTTAACATTGGAAAAACTATGGTTAATGGTTACCACTGGAAGTTTTACCTCTTTTCCCACTTAATAAGTGGGAAAGCGGGTAAAAACTTCATTGATTATAGTTGACGAACCGATTAATCACTTAATAAAATAGTTGCCAACTAATACAATAATAAATTTGTTTCTGATTAAATCAATTAATAGTTGCAGCCTTAGTACAGGTGAAAGGTCTCTACCTCTCAGAGAGACTGAGGCTGCAACTAGGGTTTTGCACATTCCAAGTCTCGGACCGGGGTGTGACGTCACTTCCTCCTTTTTTGAATGGGTTTCAATGGGCACTTCCTGCTACTTCCTGTCTGAATTTCGGACAGTGGCCAGGCAGCAGGAAAGACCCGCGGTCGAAATTCAGACAGGAACTAGCCGGAAATTCCCATTGAAACCCATTCAAAAAAGGAGGATGTGACGTCACATTTCCGGCCGAAAGTTGGAATGTGCAATCCTGTAGTCTGGCTGGGCCTTAAGCAGTGGAGAGAGAGAGTCAGGGCCGGATCTAGAGGTGGGCAGGGGTGGGCACAGCCCACCCAAATGTGCATCCTGCCCACCCAATGAAAGGTAATACCAGTGGTTTGCAACCAGTGACCTGGGGACCACCAGTGGTCCTTGAGAGTTCCAGGTGGTCCTCAGCTAAATGATGGAAAGTTGGTTAACCACATGTAACTCTTTGAGAGCGTAAACATGATGAAACCAAATGGACCCTTATTTGCGGGTCCATTTGGTTTCATCTTTACACTCTCAAGAGTTAAAATATTCATCATGAGAATTAGCCCAAGTCTACACAACTAGAGAATGTACAACGTGATAGAAGATTAATGGTCATATTGATCTGTATGTTGGACTGTTTGGTTTCCCAAATCCCGCCTGGAATTGTGGACAAAAGCTAAATAAATCTTTAGTTTTGGACTCTGTGCGGATAAAATGTCATCAAATGGTGGTCTGTGGCTCAAATGCTGAATAGATAGTGGGCCCTGGTGTCAAAAAGGTTGAAAACCACTGCTTCATATGAAAAACTTGCCCACCCTGCCATTCTTCCAGCCCACCCTAGTAAGACTGGCTAAATCCGGCCCTGCAGAGAGTGGGAGTGAGTGATGTGTTGGAGGAGAGCTCCGTGGGACGCCAGGCAAAAAATGGCAATTTACCGCCATCAAAAGGGACAAGACATATGTGGTATCATTACGTTCGTCTGACATCCAGGAATGCAAAAATGTGTGATAGCAGTTTCAGAAGAGTAGCTGAATACAGTTTTTGGCATTTATATCTGATAAAATGTTGTAATAACTTCATAACTTGAAATGCATTGATTTTACGCCCCATAAATGTATTGAACGTTAATATAAAGTTGAGCATACGAACGATTTGGTACCAACTACATGTCTGTATCTCCTACGGTTCTCGAGGAGGAGAGCAAGACATTTGTAACAATTGATTTTTAAGTCAATCAAATGGTGATACAGGCATGAGAATTGGTACACACACTCTTCAAACCCCACTATTTCTAAAAGTACTGCGTGCCCTGCAAAAATCCAAGATGGCACCCCCCCCAAAATCCAAGATGTCCGTCCAAAAATGTGGTTTTTCCTTCATAACTCAAATTACAAAGATCTTAAGCCCCATAAATGTATTGAACGTTAATATAAGGTCGGGCATTACGGACATTTTGATACCAAGTACATGGCTGTATGTACTATGTTCTTGAGTTACAACATATACGTAGTGATGTGGCACCATAAGTGTAACATTTTGGCATGTTTCACTCTTTAACTCAAAGATCCCTTTATCACCATTTATTCTATTTTCAGGAAATGGACCTACATGTATCTGCTATCATAAACCACTTCAAGTTTTTCAATTGATGAAACGGGTCGGGAGTTATTAAGCCAATTGTGAAGGGCTGTTTCAGTGCTAAAATTGCTTGCGTACATTCTGCGAATATAAGCCACCCAGAAATGTCTGTCTGTGCATCTGTCCTTCACAATAAGTGTCATATGTGAAGCGGACGCACCAAGTGTAGCATTATGTCATAGTATAATGGTATAATGTGTTTAATTGGGTAATATGTAATAGTGTCGTAGTGTAACGTGTAATACTGTAATAGGCATATGTGTAATAGGGTAATATGTGTAATAGTGTCATAGTGTAACATGGGTAATATGTGTAATAGTGTCATAGTGTAACATGTGTAATAGGGTAATAGGGTAATATGTGTAATAGTGTCGTAGTGTAACGTGTAATACTGTAATAGGTAATATGTGTAATAGTGTCATAGTGTAACATGTGTAATAGGGTAATAGGGTAATAGGGTAATATGTGTAATAGTGTCATAGTGTAACATGTGTAATAGGGTAATAAGTGTAATAGTGTGATATTTGTTGCATTAGGCTAATAGTGTAATAGGAAATATATGTAATAGTGTCATAGTGTAATAGGGTAATATGTGTATAGTGTAATAGTGCAATATATGTACATTAGGGTAATAGTGCAATATACGCAATCATGTAATAGTGTAATATATGCATTGTGTAACAGCGTAATAGGGTAATTATGTAATAGTGTAATAGGGTAATATATGTAATGGTTGTAATAGTGAAATATATGTGCATTAGGGGGTAATAGTGTAATATATTGAATAGTGGTCTAGTGTAATTGTCCTATTACACCATTTACACATGATACACATACTTGCCTATTACACATGTCACAATATGACACTAGTACACATATTACGCTATTATGCTATACCAATATTACAGTAATATATTACACTATTACCATAATGCACAGACATTACACTATTAGCCCTATTACACTATTGCATATATTACACTATTACCCTATTACACATGTTACACTATGACACTATTACACATATTACCCTATTATGCTATTACACATGTTACACTATTATGCTTTTACACATGTTACACTATGCCACTATTACACATATCAACCTATTACACTATTACACATGTTACACTATTACACACATTACCCTATTATGCTATTACAACATGTTACACTATGCCACTATTACACATGTTACACTATGCCACTATTACACTATCAACCTATTACACTATTACACATGTTACACTATGCCACTATTACACATATAAACATATTACACTATTACACATGTTACACTATGACACTATTACACATATTTCCCTATTACACTATTACACATGTTACACTGTGGCACTTATTACATACATTACCCTATTACAGTATACGCTATAGGACTGCATATATTTACACTATTAGCTCTATTACACTATTGCATATATTACACTATTACGCTTTTGCACATTATACAATTATAGTATGACAATGGTACACTTGGTGCGTCCACTTCCATATTTACACTTTTTGTGAAGGACAGATGCACAGACAGACATTTGGGTGGCTATATTCGCAGAATGAGTACGCAGTAGAGGGGGGAAACCCGGACCGAAACCCGACCCGGCCCGATCGGGTACCCGACGGGCCGGGGTAGGGTAGGGCTCATTTGCTTAATTGGTGGTCGGGTTTTTCGGACGGGTTCGGGCTGGGCTATCTTGCTGTTATTTATTATATTTATATATAATATTATTTTACAACTTTAATTTTATTTTAAAAAAAGGGTGTCGGGTTTCGGGCCGGGCTGTGCATATATTTTAATAATAAGCGGTCGGGCTAGGGCCGGGCTGGCCCTAGCCCGACCTACCCTAGGGTAGGGTCGGGCTGAAAAAAGTCGGCCCGACCAGCTCTAGTACGCAGCAATTTTAGCACTGAAACAGCCCTTCACAATTGGCTTAATAACTCCCCGACCCGTTTTATCAATTTGAAAAACTTTGAAGTGGTTTATGATAGGCAGATACATGTAGGTCCATTTCCTGAAAATAGAATTAATGGTGATAAAGGGATCTTTGAGTTAAAGAGTGAAACATGCCAAAATGTTACACTTATGGTGCCACATCACTACGTATATGTTGTAAAACTCAGAACCATAGTACATACAGCCATGTACTTGGTATCAAAATGTCCGTAATGCCCCGACTTTATATTAACGTTCAATACTTTTTATGGGGCTTAAGATCTTTGTAATTTGAGTTATGAAAGGAAAAACCACCTTTTTGGACGGACATCTTGGGATTTTGGGGGTGCCATCTTGGAATTTTGCAGGGCACGCAGTACTTTTAGAAATAGTGGGGTTTGAAGAGTGTGTGTACCAATTCTCATGCCTGTATCACCATTTGATTGACTTAAAAATCATGTTACAAATGTCTTGCTTCTCCTCCATCTGAGAAATTACCTATATTACTGTATCTCGAGAACCGTAGGAGATACAAGACATGTAGTTGGTACCAAATCGTTCGTAATGCTCAACTTTATAATAACGTTCAATACATTTATGGGCGTAAAATCAATGCATTTCAAGTTATGAAGTTATTAATAACATTTTTATCAGATATAAATGCCAAAAAAACTGTATTCAGCTACTCTTCTGAAACTGCTATCACACATTTTTGCATTCCTGGATGTCAGACGAACGTAATGATACCACATATGTCTTGTCCCTTTTGATGGCGATATTTTTTCCTGGCGTCCCACGGACTAGAGAGCTCAGGGAATCATGCCCACACTGGGGAGGCATAGATAGTCCAGTGATGGGAGTGATATACC
>CM076983.1:17874435-17879066 GCA_039105355.1 Benthosema pterotum | reverse complement strand
AAAGACCATATGCACACAAAATAAACAACTCAAAAGGGGAATTCCACTCATTTTCCAACAATTTACTATGTCTTTAATATAAGCTAGAGATGTTGTGTGGACTTGATAAAAAGTTCCCTCATTCTGTGTTTCCTAGAAATGGGTTGAGTCTGATCTGAAAAAAAAAAAAAAAAAAAAAAAACATTAACATGGTGAAACACAACTTGATGACATCATCAAGTTGTGTTTCACCATGTTAATGATTTTTGTTTTAGGACATTTGTTTCTATTTGTAGAATAGAAAAAATAGACATTTGTACACAAACGTACAGGAAAATATTAAAAATGGGTGCAACTCCCCTTTAACTGCATTTGATTTCATAGAATAAACCTCTACTGTGTGATGCAGCCAATTACCATGATTTATATTCAATATAGTTTGGTTATATTACAGGTAGTTGCTGTATATTTTATGGTATAGTAAGTGATTTGCGTGATTTGGAAACCCAACTCGATCCTGACTCAGCAGTTGTTTGCCTCGGTCACATAGCCAGGCCTTTAAAGGGGAACTCCACCCATTTTCAACATTCTAATACCCCATTAATATACCCTAGAGGTGTTGGGGTGGACATGATAAAAACGTTCTCCCATTATGTGTTTCCTAGAAATGTAGGTCTGAAGAAAATCATTAACATGGCGCAAAACGTCTTGATGACATCATCTAAGAGCATCTCAGAAAAAAAAAAAGAAAATGGGTGGAATTCCCCTTTAATTTGTGCCGGAGCTCAGCTCCATGCAGCACCTGTCTGTTGCACTTCCAGGAAAGCTAACTCGGGGGTGAGATCTCCACCACAAATGCACAGATAATAACAGTACATTTTTTAATGTTGGCTATTCATTAATAAAAAAAAAAAGTTGTTGCGACAATTCTGTTCCAAATGCAAGTCAGCAACGGGATTTTATCAGACGATGCGCTGCATCAGCAAAGATTCCATGCTTGGGGGAATGACCAATACCTGCTGGCAACCAGGGCGGCAGTGGCTCAGAGGTAGAGTAACCGGATGGTAACCACAAGGTTGCCGGTTCGATCCCGGGCTCCCGCAGAGTTAGTGTCGATGTGTCCCTGAGCAAGACACTTAACCCCCGATTGCTCCTGATGTGCTAGTAGGTACCTTGCATGGTTTCCACTGCCATCAGTGTATGAATGTGTGTGTGAATGGGTGAATGTGATGCACAATCTATGTAAAGCGCTTGGATAAAGGCGCTATATAAATGCACCATTTACCATTTAACCATTTAGAACAGGGGTTTTCAACCTTTTTCATATGCAGGGCATACACAGACCACCATTTTACGCCCACAGACCCCAAAACTAAAGATTTCCTTTGCTTTTGTTCACAATTCCAGGCTGGATTTAGGAAAGAAAACAGTCAAACATACAGATCATAAATCATCATTAATCTTCTAGAAAGGAATCTTCTGTGTAGACTTGAGCTAATTAAGATGACAAATATTTTAACTCTTGAGAGTGTAAAAATGAAATGAAATGGACCCGCAAGGGTCCATTTGGTTTCATTTTTAGAGAGTTACATCTGGTTAAGCAACTTTGGTTTCATTTTTAGAGAGTTGCATCTGGTTAAGCAACTTCTCAGGGACTGCTGGTGGTCCCCGGACCACCAGCAGTATACCACCAGTATGACTGCCACCAGTATGACTGCAATACATACAAAATGATGAATGAGTGAAGCTACCATGCAGCCCACAATAAGTCCTATAAAAACAGATTGTCCGCAAGCATTTCAAAACTCTACCTTTTTTTTTTTTTTTTTTTTTTTTTTTATCCATGAATCATAATAGGCTCAAGCTAAAGATTCGAACTCTCTTGCAAAAAAAAAAAAAAGTTATGAAGTTTGTAAAGCTATAAGTAAGCTGTCACATTTCTTCCTCTCTAGACATGAAAAATGCCCTCATTCATATGGGAGATATTGTTTCACGGTGAGAGACTTTTGCTTTCAGCGTTCTCCTCTCAGCTTGGGAAACAGGGCGGATTTAGCCAGACACCAGGGCCCACTATTTATTCGGCATTTGAGCCACGGACCACACATTTGATGACATTTATTATTTTGGTTTTGTCCACAATTCCAGGCTGGATTTGGGAAACAAAACTGCTGGATTTGGGAACAAAACAGTCAAAGATACAGATTAAAATGACCATTAATCTTTACATTCTCTGGTTGTGTAGACTTGGGGCTAATTCAGATGATGAATGTTTTAACTCTTGAGAGTGTAAACATGAAACCAAATGGACCCGCAAGCTCTGCCCACCCCTGCACCCCTCTAGATCCGGCCCTGTTGGCAAATCAAGCCATTTCAAGGCACAGCCGCTGAAGGGAGAGCCATAGGGATTGCCGAGGACTATAGACAGACACCTTGTTGTTTGAAAAGTCTATGGATCATAACTTTTTTTTAGATCCTTTGAAGGCTACACTGTGTGTGCTTGCTTTGATTAATTCACTGTCAAAAATAAGTCTCAATATTCTGCTCTGCTGTTAAAGTAGGAAATGTTGCTGCAGTGCTTCCGCATTGCGCACAAGTAGGCCATGGCATACGACCAGAGGTATTCGTAGAGATCTCTTAACCCTTTCAGGCCGGGAATCCATATTTGGATTCTGTACAGTATGTACAGTATCACATAATTAACTTTATTTGATGCTGAAATTATAAATATTTCAGGTTTTTCAAAAACCTTAGGTCAGGCCTAAATGGGAGATACTCATGCCGATCGGTGCACTTCGAGGGACTACCATGGTCGATGGCAGGGGCGGATCTTGGTATGGTCATGGGGGGGGGGGCGGGGGGGTGATAAAGCGATGTCGCCTGACATCCATTATTTCTCTATGGGATCCGCCGATCGCAGCAGAACGGGCGATGTCGGCCGACGTGGGTGGGCGACGTCGCCCGGAAAGATAAAAATTGGTGAGCTTTTCGTCACTCATATCGGGCGACGGTTTTTATCCATCACCTGCTGTTGAAACGTAGGGTCAGACCTTTAGCTTTATGCATGCGAACATAGCATCATCATACTTTTGGCGGCGGTTGGTCTAAAATTTAGACCAATTTTAGACGGCGGTTGGTCTAAAATTTAGACCAACCGTCGCCAAAAGTATGATGATGCTACGTTCCATAATTTCAAACCCACCCAAATGTCATACACGTCATAATGTTTACATAATATCTGCCCATTGTATTCGCTGTCACCATTGTCATCGCTCTGCCCTGCCCTGTCCCCCTTTTGTACAAGCATTGGAATTCCAGTTAGTCTGTCCAGGAACAATGGGACAGTGGTGGCTGAAGAACGGTGATCCAAGTGCTTTTCTTATCAGGCTTGGAATCGCACAGGATCCATGGAGAGACGGAAACTAAAAGGGTGCACCTACATCCATGCTATTTAGAGAGCCGTCCGGGCCTGATGCATTGTTTCAGAGCCTCTCTCCTTTTGTCCCTCAAGATGCCTACAGTATGACAGCTATTCTCTATCTGTCCTCATCTTACTGTGCCATGTACTGCGTGTACTGCTGCAGAATGCGAGTGTGTGATGTTACACACATGGCAATGTTTTGTTTTATATGCTTGAATGCATATACACGAAGGCTCATATCAGGGGCGGATGTAACATTTCCCAATTGGGGGGGGGGGGGGGGGGGGTGGCAGGAGAAAATGCTATGTGTGCAGCGATGAAGCCGCCCCCATACCATTTTCGGTTGCAGGACTTTTATTAGGCAATTAAGCATCAATAATAACATCCGTTGTTGTTGAAGTTGCAACAGACGCGCAGCATGCATAAAGCTAAAGGTCTGACTCAGAGAGTTACTCTCTACTACTGCTACTAACTAACTACAGCTGTGTCACCACTAAACCAACGGCATTTCATCATTGAAAACAGAAAACTCTCTGAGTCAGACCTTTAGCTTTATGCATGCTGCGTGTCTGTTGCAACTTCAACAACAATTGATGTTATTATCGATGCTTATACTTGCCTAATAAAAGTCCTGTAACCGAAAATGTTATGGGTGCGGCTTCATTCACGCCACAGGCGATGAAGCCGACCCCATACCATTTTCTCTTGCCCCTCCAACATGTTCTCTTGCCCCCCCAAATGGGACATGTTACATCCGCCGCTGGTCAGTCAGCCAGTGCAGCGTAGCGTAGCATTGTGTCCGTCCCTCTGTCTCTCTGTCTCTCTCTCTCTGGGGTCCACTTCCTGACCAGCCGTCTGCTGCTTCCTGTCTGGCGCCACACCAAGGCGTGCGGCGGCGCTAGTGTGTGTCCCCCTGCTGTCACCACCAGCCAGGCTGCGGGGGGGGCGGGGTAGGACCGGCGGATCTAACATTTCCCAATGGGGGGGCTTCATCGCCCGTGGCGCGAAGCCACACCCATACCATATTAGTCAAGTAAAGCATCAATAATAACATCAGTTGTTGTTGAAGTTGCAAAAGACACGCAGCATGCATAAAGCTAAAGGTCTGACTGAGAGAGTTATCTGTTTTCAATGATGAAATGCTGTTGGTTTAGTGGTGACACAGCTGTAGTTAGTTAGTATAGCAGTAGTAGTGTTTCAAATCATTTTAAATATAAGCACGTTAATTTGAAAT